>CAUYLG010066129.1:0-86142 GCA_963573385.1 Cacajao melanocephalus | reverse complement strand
AAGGTGAGGCCAGGTGGAGGTAATTAGATCATGAGGTTGATTTCCCCATGCTGTTATGGTAGTGAGTCTCATGAGATATAATGGCTCTGCCTTCTGCCATGATTGAAAGTTTCCTGAGGCCTCCCCAGCAGTGAGGAACTGTGAGTCAATTAAGCCTCTTTCCTTTATAAATTATCCAGTCTAAGTATTTCTTCCTTTTTTTTTTTTTTCCAAGATGGAGTCTGGCTCTGTCGCCCAGGCTGGAGTGCAGTGACATGATCTTGGCTCACTGCAACCTCTACCTCCCAAGTTCAAGCGATTCTCCTGCCTCAGCCTCCCAAGTAGCTGGGATTATAGGCACTGGCTACCACACCCAGCTAATAGCAGAGTGAGAACGGACTAATACATTTTACTTGCCACTTCCTTTATTATTACTGTTCAAATATACAAATTTGATCTGTTATTGTTGGAAGTCATGCTTTTCTTCCTGAGGTATCTATGATAACCTACTTACTTCTCTGATGGCCCTACAGAATTTTATACTCCCAGGCTTGAAAGCTGTTTCTCATAGAAGGTTATCACACACAGCTAGGTTTTGCTTTCTGATATAATTCTCTCTCTCTGGGGGTCTTTTCAGAAGAATTCAGTTTTCTTGCCCCAGGTCTTGAATCCAGAATCCAAATTGTAGCTTAAGCATAAAGGAAAGATAGAGAAGCAGTGAAGACAGACACAAAACACAGGTAGGAATCCAATTGCACAGCAAAATAAAACCCTGCATTGATTTTGTATTTGTCGAGGTAAAAACACACTAGGTACTATCACAGATAAGCATGGAAATCTCAGTAACTTTATAAAGCAAAATTTTTGTCTCATTCCTCTCAGACTTGTTCTGGCCAGTATGTAAACCAGCCCATGGGTGGAGGGGTCAAGTAGGAGAGGATTCTGTTCTTCACAACTATTAAGGAGTCAGGTTCCTGCTTTTCATGCCTCAGTCTTCTGGGAATGTCTTCTCTGTCTTCTCATTCTGATGGTGGATGGGAAAAGGGAGGTCTGATCTCACGTCGGAGAGAGGTGGGTAGGGGAGAGGTGGGTGTGTGAGGTCCCTGGCCAAGCCTCGAAATGGTACACATTATCTGCTTCTACCCCATTTGTCAAAACTTGGTGTAAAAGGCCACATCCAAATGCAAGGATACTGTGGTACATCTGTTTTCCCAGGTGGCACCAGCAAGCCCTGCCACATGTATCCTGCGTCTGCTCCTTTCCAGCCCATTTGCTGTCACTCAGCCCATCCACCAAATGGAGGGCTGGAGAGGACCAGTGCCAGTTCACAAGAGCCAACTGTCAAATTTCCAAGAATTTTGAAAGCCAGTTGTTAAACACAGCCATTATTAAAAATTTATAAATCTACTATTTAAAACTATTTAAAAATGTTTTAAAATTAAAGACAAGACAAATATTGAAAATGCATAACTTCTTAATTATTTTACTATACTTTTTCTTAACTATGCTCGTTATTTCTGATGTGTCTGTGTGGAGGAAATCCTATATAACAGCGTGCTACTGTACTACTCTGCCCAAATCTACATTCGTTGACTTTTCATTGGTAACCCGAAATCAGTCATGGTCGGAATATGCACACTCTGGCAGTTGGCAAATAGTACAAATCAGGGCTTGATTTATTGTTTTGTTGATTGTCTGAATTTAAGAAAGTGATTGGGAAAGTAATAATCATTCAGATTAAATTTAAAAGTGTCGTATCTATAGGCACTGCATAGCAGATAGCACTAAACTTAAAAATTCTTTCAGTAGTTAAAATATTATCCAATTCAGCAGTGTGTTCACGTAATTGAGGAAACAGTGGAGTTCTGAAATGTGGTGGTGCAGAAGCCAAAGGAGGTTTTGAGTTAATGAACATAATTTGTATTAGGGTGAGAAATAATTTAAAACTAGGTCACACAGATTCTTCAAAACATTAAAAACAGAATGACTAAATGATCCAGCAATCCTACTTTGGGGTATATATCCAAATAATTGAAATCAGGATCTTAAACAGTTAGTTGTACTCTCGTGTTCATTGAGGCATTTTTCACAATAGCCAAGATGTGAAAACAACTTACGTGTCTATTAACAGATAAATGGATTAAGAAAATATGACATATCATACGATGGAATATTATGAAGCTCTAAAGGAGAATAAAATCCTTCCATATGTGATAACATGGATGGACCTGAAAGGCATTTTTCTAAGTGAAATAATTCAGTTAGACAAGGATAAATACTGCATGCATCTACTTATGTGAGGTATCTATAAAACAGTCAAACTCACAGAAGTGGAGAATATAACAGTGGTTGACAGGGGATTGGGGATGCGAGAAATGGGGAATTGTTCAAAAAGTATCAAGTTTTAGTTACGTGAGACGAGAAAGTTCTATAACAACAGCATAGTGCTTATTGTTACCAATGCGATCATGTACACTTAAACAGGGCGCCTCTCATATTAAGTATTCATACCACAGAAACTCCCCAAACCCAAACCAAAACAAAAACCAGGTACCCAAGGAAACTTTGTGAGGTGTTGGATATGTCTCTTACTTTGATTGTGAAGATGGTGTCACAAGTGTTTGCTTATGGCCAAACTCATCAAATTGTACGTTAGAGATATGTGCAGCTATTTGTATACAAATTATCCCTCAATACAGCTGTTTAAAAAATGTTTTTAATAAGAAACAGATGTAATGACAATAAATTATTAGGAAAAGTTAGTGAATTGATATGCAGCACTAATTGTCAAATCATAGTTGATTTGAAACTATAGGTTTGATGAAAGATAAAAGAGTTTGGTAAAAATCAACAAAAACTTTTTCGTTTTAGAATTAGTTGACTATATGGGACTTAAAATAAAGAGTACTATGTATTTCATTCATATTTGTAAATAAAGGGCATATTATTCTGCTGTTGCACTGGTATAAAAAAATACCTGAGAATGGGTAATTTATAAAGAAAAGAGGTTTAATTGGCTCACGGGTCCGCCGCCAACAGAAAGCACGGCTGGGGAAGCCTCAGGAAACTTTCAGTCATGGCAGAAGGCAAGGTGAAAGCAGGCACATTTTACATGACTGGAGCAGGAGGAAGAGAGAAAGCAGGGAGGTGCCATGCTTTTAAACAACCAGATCTTGTGAGAACTTTATCACAAGTCAGCACTAAGGGGATGGTGCTAAACCATTAGAAACCACCTCCATATTCCAGCCACCTGCCACCAGGCCCCACCTCTAAAACTGGGGATTACAATCTTACATGAGATTTGGGCAGGGACACAAATCCAAACCATATCAATGGGCTACACATCATTCGTGTCAGTAACATTTACAATAAAGTTACATTTATATGTTTTTATAGATTACAGGTCTATATATACATTTATATTGTGTGTATGTACATTTTCATCCCTGGAGACTCAGTCATTAAACATTTACCAGTAAACTTCTGCACTTATCTCTCACTAAAGCCAGGTGTATCTCCTAGCATTATTCTGAATGTTCTCCTACGTATCTCTCAGATATAAGATGCTGTTTCTTATCCCTCCTCTCCTTCTCTTGCCCCACCCTTTGCTTGCACACATCTTATTTCTTATAAACTCACCTCAGCTGTCATATTCTTCAGGAATTCTTTCCTGGTCAAGTTTTCACCCTTCAAAAATATACATATTTTTAAATAATAAAAAGTAACAATACAACAATAAAAATAGAGTACAACAATTATTTACATAGCATTTGCATTGTATTTGAAGTATTATAAATAACATAGAGATAATTTATACAGGGACTTCAATATCTGAGGATTTTAGTATGGTGGAGGGCAGTGTCCTGGAATCAATATCCTAGGAATACTGAGGAATGGCTGTAATATATTTAAATATTAAAAAAAAGTTTTGAAATTTATATAAATTATAAGATATAGATGTATTCTCCTAAAACTTGCTTTCTACTCAACATTTTGTGTCTGAGACACATCTACATTGAGGCCTGTAGCTACAGCACACTTATTTTCATTTCAGATTGGCATACCATTGTATGATCGATCACAATTCATCCATTCTCTGCCTGAAGACACTTAGGGATTTTCACCCAGTTTTTCACTATTGAAAGCACTTAACTGTTAGAAGCATGAACATTATGATGTGTCTTTCCTAGTTTTCATGTACATGACACTAAAATTTAAATTTATTAGGTAATACCAAATTATGTTTTGTTTTGATTAAAACTTTCATGAGCAGTATATGTACACTTCTGTTGGCCCAAGTTCACTTATATGTTTTGATTATTTTTCTTACAGATTGCCTTTTTCTTACATTCTTAACAAATTTTGTAGCTTCCATTTTTACTTTGTGGGTTTTTTGATAAACGCAAGTTCATAATTCTAATGTATTCAACCAATCATTTCTTTTACGGCTCCTGTGCTTTAGTTAAAAAACTCATTGGCACCCTTATTTCATATAAATAATATCTTATATATCTTCTAAAAGTTTTAAAAAGCTTTGCTTTTCCCCTACAAGTCAAATCTAATTTTGGATGACAAATTCTTTCCACAGTTGCATTTATCAAATTGTGTATCCATTCCACCCTGATTTCTCATATATCGTGTTTCAATATATGCATGGATCTATTTCAAGACTCTGTATTCTGGTATTCTGGTTCACTGGTTTTATCTATCTCTGTGCTAATACCAAGTTATCTTAACTCTATTGTTTTTTATTGTACTTTAGGTTCTGGGGTACATGTGTAGATCATGCAGGATTGTTGCATAGGTACACACATGGCAATGTGGTTTGTTGCCTCCATCTCCCTGTCACCTATATCTGGCATTTTCACCCATGTTATCCCTCTCCAACCTCCCTACCCCCACATGATTCCTCCCCTGGCCTCCCCAACAGACCCCAGTGTGTGATGCTTCCCTTCCTGTGTTCATGTGTTCTCATTGTTCAACACTCGCCTATGAGTGAGAACATGAAGTGTTTGATTTTCTGTTCTTGTGTCAGTTTGATGAGAATGATGGTTTCCAGATTCATCCATGTCCCTACAAAGGACACGAACTCATCTTTTTCTATGGCTATGTAGTATTCCATGGTGTGTATGTGCCACATTTTCCTTGTTCAGTCTGTCATCGATGGGCATTTGGGTTGGTTCCAGGTCTTTGCCATTGTAAATAGTGCAATAATAAACATGTGTGCATGTGTCTTTATAATAGAATGATTTATAATCCTTTGGATATATACCCAGTAATGGGATTCCTGGGTCAAATGGAATTTCTATTTCTAGGTCCTTTAGGAAGTGCCACACTTTTCTTCCACAATGGTTAACTAATTTACACTCCCACCAACAGTGTAAAAGTGTTTCTGTTTCTCCACATCCTCTCCAGCATCTGTTGTCTCCAGATTTTTTAATGATTGCCATTCTAACTGGCATGAGATGGTTATCTCAATGTGGTTTTGATTAGCATTTCTCTAATAACCAGTGATAATGAGCATTTTTTCATATGTTTCTTGGCCTCATATATGACTTCTTTTGAAAAGTGTCTGTTCATATCCTTCGCCCACTTTTGGATGGGTTTGTTTGCTTTTTTCTTGTAAATCTGTTTTAGTTCTATGATATCCAGAAAGGAGAGTTTCCCCACCTTATTCTTATTTTGAAGTGTCTTAGTTATTTTGGACCCTTTTTTACTTGATGTCCATTTAAAATAAACTTGTCAAGTTTATAAAATACCTTGTTGACAATTGATAGGTCTTGCACTTAATCTTTATAATAATTTTAGGAAAAGTGACATCTTTACATTATTTAATTCTTCCTCTAAACCTCCTTTCTCCACCCGCCCCCCTCCCCCCCAACTCTATGCTTCTTTATCTCTCTCATTTAGGCTTTCTTTGATGTCTTCTAATAATCTCTAATAAATTTCTCCATTAAGAACTTGTAAATTTTGTTAGGTTTCTACCATGAAACTATATCATTGTGACTACTATAAGTAATATATTTTTAAAATTACATTTTTAACTATTTGTGCATGCATGTGAACATGTGGCCTGTATCAGATCATGTAGTGATAGCTGCTCAAACAAAAAACACCAAAGCAGTATAAAGTCTCAAATTTATTTCCTGCTTACATAACAGTATTTGGTAGGTGATCAGGATGGAGGCAGGCACTCCTTCATGCATTTTCTGGGACCCATGCTCAGTGAGATTCTATCTTTGACACATTGTTTCCAAAGTTGCCCTGGAGGATTGAATCCGTTGCATCCTGCCTAAGGGAAAAAAGTTTGGAGGACCCTGCTGGAGGCATAATAGGCCTCGGGTGCACATAGTGTCCACCACTTCTATCTTATCGCAGTGGACAGAACTTGGACACTGGGCCATCTTAACTGCTTGTATTAGTCCATTTTCACAATACAATAAAGACATAACTGAGACTGTGTAATTTACTAAAGAAAGAGTTTTAACAGACTTACAGTTCCACATGGCTGGGGAGGCCTCACAATCATGGCAGAAGGCAAGGAAGAGCAAGTCACGTCTTACATGGATGGCAGCAGGCAAAGAGAGAGCTTGTGCTGGCAAATTCCCACTTTTAAAACCATTAGATCTCAAGAGACTCATTCACCATCATGAGAACAGTGCAGGAAAGACCCACTCTCCCACAATTCAATCACCTCCCACCAGGTTCCTCCCACAACATGTGGGAATTGTAAAAGTTACAATTCAATATGAGATTTCGGTGGGGACACAGCCAAACCATATCAATGCTGAAAGAGGGCAGGGTGAGAAGTTCAGACCAGTCCTGGAAAGTCAATTTCCAGAGATAACTCTGCATTCCTGAAGTGAAGACATGCAATTCTGGTGAACAGTTACCTGTCCTTGACAAAGCCTACCTCACTGGTTTCCAAATATATTTTCACACTTTGTGCCCACATATAGACCACTCCTCCTCATTAATTGTTACCCTGTCTAGCTCAAAGCCTGTAATATCTGGGTGTTACGCTGTGCCATATGTTACATTTAAAGAGCCTTCATGTCCAGCAACCCAGGATCCAAGAGAGAATGCTATCTTGAGAAGGATGCTGGGGTGTTCCATTTGGACCTCCATTCCAGATTCTAGAATGTGCTAGACCTGGTACTAGGTGAGTGCTGATTGCTGACAGGAATTAGCTGCCTTCTCCAAGGTCATGCTGCTCTCTCAGTTCTAGTGACTGTTCACTGTGGGGCGAAAAGACCCAGTTTTGTCAGTCTACCTCAGGATAGTACTAAGATCACATTCCATCTTCATGTTTAGAACTCTCCGTAGGGTAGCTGACACTTGCACTGAGACCGTTTCACAGATCTACTTCTCAGTCTTCTTAGTCCTGTTTTGTTTTTTTTTTTTGGCTTCTCCTCACAGATGTTGTTTACAAGAACATTCTCTAGCAAACCTCCTGGTATTAATCTCTGTGATAGAGTCTGCTTCTTGCCTGACATTACCAAATAGCAGAATCAGGATTTAATTAAAGAACTTTTTCTACTGTCAGAGAGGGGACCTCGGAAGGCCTGTCCTGATAGTTACTTCATTGCTGTAGGTGAACATCTATGGTGTGTTTCTCATTCTTCCCTCTTCTAGATGGACCTGTGCACTGCTGTTATCTGCTTCTGGTTGTACTATTGTTTCCTGGGCTGTCTTTGATGGAGGTAGGGGAGGGTGTGACCATAAAGCAGTAGCAGGAGGAAATTTCTGTGGGGTCAATAAGTTTCTGTCCTACTTTGTCATTGTGATGGTAGTTACATGAATCTATATACATGTGATAATAGTTCATAAACTCTCAGAATTAAAAGAAAGATTATGTAAAAATGTGTGAAATCTTAATAAGGTCAATGGTTTAGTTAATAGTATTATATCAAATACAACTTCCTAGTTTTGATTATTTTATTATAGTTACATAAAATGTCATTAGGAGAAGCTGGGTGAAGGATACATAGGAACTCTTGGGAATATTTTTTGAAATATACATGAGACTAAAATTATTTCAAAATCAAACGTTTTTTAATTTTATACATTGCTTTTTATACTTAGGTTCGTGGTGGATATTACTAAACTAATGAGTGAGAAAAATCATCTGTTTCCACACTCTTGGTTTCTATAGAAGGAGACTGAGAGTGATGGAATGAGAAGGGCTACTGACTTTAGCTCTGCCGGTCAGTTGCCACCAGAGGGCATTTACTACATGTGAAGCACTACACTACGCTTCACTTCTAGGTCCTCAGCAGCTGGGACTTTTAAGCCTCAAATAGACAAGATTTTCTATTTTTGAACTTCCCAGAGGCTACCCATTTGGGGACACTGATGAACGGGAGATAGGTATAGGAGAGACCAGTGCTGTTCCCAAAGAGCTTATAGTCTCGTTTGAGAAGCAGAAGAGGACAAATGAAAGGATTTGGCCCTCCCAGGTAGCACATGAATACCTGTAAATAAACAAAAAGGCAGTGAAAGTGGTGAGGAGGTAATATGAGGAAAAGACAGAATTCTAACCAAACACTTCAATGAGGTCGATTTACTTTTGTGGTAGAATAAGAAATGGTTGAAAATTCTTTGATATTCTTCCCATTGAGGGGTTGGCTCTCTTTCCTGTCTCCTTGATCTTGGTTGGTTTGTGACTGCTTTGATCATTGGGATACAGTGGTGTTATAGTCTTTCTAGGCTAGTCTTTAAGATGACAGGGCAGTTTTTGGCTCTTTTAGAACCACAAATCTCCTTGCTACATGTCCAAATATTTTGTGGAATAGATTACATAAGAAGTAGAGGGGTAGAATGGAATCCAGTTTTCAGATGCACTGCCAAGGTGTCATGGATGTAGCTGAAGCTGCCTTTGACTCTCAAGATAGTCCAGCTGCCAGCTGGGGACCACCTAGTGACCCAGCCAACAATTGAGGACAGGAGAAATGCCCTGCTGAGTTCTGCCCAAACTGCTGACTCATAGAAGTGTGAAATGGTTTTGATCACAGAATAAAAGATCTGAAATAAATTATTTATTACAGAGATTAGATGTTATAATACTGAAAGAAACCAGGAAGCATAAGTCCAGAGAAACTAATCAGGGACCACAAAGGGAAAGACATCTAAGAAAAGCTCTTGCTTCTACAACTGGAGCAGGTTGTAATCACTGCGGGTCACGGACAGGCAATGGGGAAGACAAGTTGGATGTAGGTCAGGGACATAGGAAGCTGTAGGGACAAACGGAAACCACAAGGACAAACTGGAACCCACGTTCTCCCTACCTGTAGCCTTGATGATGGGGAAGACCTGCTGGAGGATCTGAGGCATTTTGCTGTAGAGCTGCATGTGAGCCTGGAAATAAATAAAAGAGGAGATTTGGTGAGAGGCAAAGGGCTGCAGGCCCAACCTGCCCTGAATAATGCAATAAGGTGAGTTATCAGATCAGCGGCAGTGTGTAAGAGCTTTAGAGGCTCCTTCTGGGCATAACAGCTGCTGCCCACCTCTTAATCCTGTGCAGATGTCCCCTGTGGTGAATTCTAACATGAACCACACAGAGGAGAGCTGAGAAGGGTAGTTCCGGCTTAGCTAAACCACAAACACCAGTTTCATAGCTGAGTTATCTATTTACTATTTAGAGGCTTTAATGATGGTCAGAATAGGGCTTTACAAACTTTTTGGAGGGATTGAATGACTTAGAAACACCAGAACCTCATGTGTTCTAAGATTTAGTAAATGTGAAATCAAGAGAAGCAAAGTGAATTGGTTGCTCATGGATGTTTTAATAAGCCAGAAGCATAAACAGGAATGAAAACTAAGATCCTTGGTTTTGCTTCCAGCTCCTTTCTTGACAAGTTGAGGAAGTACTAAATTCATTCATCTCACTTGTGCCTTCCTTCAGAAGCTCAGAGTTATGTAAATGGCTTCTTTTTCTGAGAGGAAGGTTTGTTGCATTAGTTATTTCCTCCTGTCAGGATCGAAAGTCACATCACTAGCAGATAGCATCATTTCCATTTCTCCTCAGGGGACTTGATGGGTTGGAACTTTAGCAGGAGCATTCAGTGGAGACCATAACCTGCGATTTGGGTTAAATGTGACATAATACCTTAAGTACTCAACCCATTCACACCAAAGCAGCTTTATCAAAGATACAAGGTTGTTCATGGCTTTCTAGGATTTAGTGTGACCTCAGAATCTTGACACTTCACGCTTCCTTTGAGGGAAAATGAGCTTTTCTCTCTTGTTGTTTTCATGTCTAATGAATGTGTTTTTCTTGAAAGGCTTTGATGTCAGGTTATTTCTCACCCAGAGCTACACTTTAATGTGTTATCTGTGGAGTGCAACTAGTAGAGCTTTACAGTGCTATTAAATTAGGTGGGCCTGGGAGCTACTGCAGCAAAGGAAGGCTGAAATCTTTTCATTTTATTATTAAAGAGTCCCCATTGGAAAGGGAAATGGGGAATAATTTTTGCTTGGTCTTATGAGGGAAGGAGAGAAGAAGATTTCTCATTTGCATTCTGCCATTATGAGTATTTTAAATAATATACCATACAAAGGTGATTACAGTTAATTTTAGGCTTCATGAGAACTTAGCTATCAGGGTTCAGTCTCTCTAGGGAGGCTGGGTTGCAGAGAGAACAAGAAAAATTACTGGTTTCAAATGAGGGAAAAATAACAACATCAAGAAAGAAACCTCCCCATTTTGTTCTTAATGCTTTGGGAGGGGACTCCAACACTGTTCTTAAGTTATTCCTAGTACCAGTGGGATGGCCAAAACAGATTTTCAGTTCTAGGGATTTCTGAGCTCCTACAGGTTAATGAGCACCTAGACTAACAGCACTATTGGGAATTCAATTTAGAGTTTTATGTAGGGCAATATCCACTTCTCATGGGTATAAATATATTTTTATCTACACATAGGGGTTGGCTCTTGGGATTAAACAAAGTCATCTATTGGGTAATTTCTTCTCAATTTTTTTATCCAAGCTAAAACAACAGTGAAGTCCAACTTAGCCTATGATAATGATGATGATGATTAACAGCTTCACCTTTTTTAAGTTCAGTATAGCTTATTCTTGAGCACAAACAAACTGACTTGAATTTATGCACAGAAGCATCATCAGTGCTAAGAGACATGCTACTCTGCATTTATGAATGCATTGCATTATAGTTGGCTAGTAGTGGTCTCTCCGCAATAGAGATGTTACTAAATGTCATTATTTTTGGATTTCGCTTTTGTGACCTTTAGAGGCTAGCTAAACACTGGGGAGAAAGGAAGACATATCTTACTGTGCAGACAATGTACACTGTAAGACAGGTGGCAAAAAGCTATTGGTTTCATCACATAAATCTCCTTGCCTCAGAGATGCTGAAAAAATCTTAGTGATTCATGGGCACAAACTTTAATTTACTATTTTTTCCTGGGAGGCACTGAGGAATGATAAGAAGGAGAAACCTTATTACAAGGAGCACTATTCTTGTATTGAAAAAAAAAAAAAAAAAGCATGTGAAGGGAGGATTCAAGAGTTGCTTATCATCATGCCTTTGCTTGCTATCAAAAAGACTGAATAAAATTTCTTTGCAAAATTGAGAAGTCTTGCAGCTCCATTAATTTTCTTTTGAACTGCACACAAACACCAAGGCACTAGCCTGGTACTTTGAATAGTTAAGTTCCCTGTCATGTTGGGATAACTAAAGAAAATTATTTTCCCAAGTATATCTTTTTATGTGTGCCCACTTTTTTGGTCTCTCTTGAAGTAATGTGTGATAGATGAGATAGTGTTGAAAACATGGTGAGTGACAAAATATGCAGAGATATATTGTGTACTCTTTTTTCACTGGGATTTGTCATACCTTTTGGGGGAGACGGTTCAAAATATAAAAACCAGGTAGGAAAGAACAGCCTCTTTTGTCTGTGATCTATCACTTGTTTGTGATAAAAGAGGCCTAAAGCATCCAGAATGCGGTTTTGCTTCTGATAATGATGTATGGGCCCATTTCCCAGCACTGTGGTGGAGTCTTTTTTATTATTATTATTTCCAGTTATCTTCAGGATGCAATAGTTACTAAAACACATCTCTGGCAGAGACCAAACCCAAAGCATAGATGCTTTATCATCTCGTTTAACACTGACGCAGCAATGTCAGAGACATGAAGCCACAGGAAGTCCCTCAGAAAGTGATTTCCCAGTGTTCACAGCACCAATAGAAGTTCTCACACCAGCCAATAATAGGCGTCCCTGGCACTGTTTTGCAGAACATAAATCTCCTTTTCTAAGGCCCTTCCTAGATAGAGGCTCTCTTGAGGTGACACTCTAACACTGGCACAAACTCTACAATGTACCCAGAATCTCAAAAGGGCAAATATGCCGGCAAACAACATTTAATAGATAAATCAAATGGCACACTCATTATCTCCAAAGACCTTAAAACTAGCACTGGAAATTAAGTTGAGTTTCAGGCTGCCTTGGTTCTGCTTTGAGAAAAACAGCAGATAATTGGAAATATTTTCATGGACACTAATAATACTGTAGTTTGGGAATGCAACCCTTAGTAAAACTAGTGGTTCATACATCTTGAAAATAATAACGATGATTAAAACAAAAGGGAACTGTTTTTCTTTCCTCAATATTTATAATTTAACAGATAAATCACATCAACTTAACTGAGATCATGAAAGTAGTTCTTTCATATGCTCTTTGCGCCTGGCATAGCAGGAAGAACATTCTAGATTTAATGCCTATGCCTCAGAGGCTGATAGACTCAAGCCAGCTTACTGTAATCTGATACATGCTATATTGGAAAATTTGCCATTTATTTCATTTACATGTCTTTGAATATTCTTAAATTTTTCTAAACCCATAGACATTGTTTTATGAGACAGTAGTATATATTAAAATATTAATTTTTATTTTCCCATTTTTTTTTCCATCAGGTAGACAGCTCCTTATTTTTTTCATGCTTCAAGGTGTTTTTGTAGGACCAAAAGTAAAGCCACCTGATATGGTTTGGATGTATCTCCACCCAAATCTCAAATTGTAGTTACCATAATTCCCACATGTCGTGGGAGATAATTGAATCATGGGACCATTTCTTAAATACTGTTCTCGTGATAGTAAACGAGTCTCAAAAGATCAGATGGTGTTTTAAGCAGTTTCCCTTTTGCTTAGCTCTCATTCTCGCTTGCCTGCCACCAGGTAAGATGCGCCTTTCACTTTCCACCATGATTGTGAGGCTTCCCCAGCTATGTGGAACTATGAGGCCATTAAACCTCTTTTTATTTATAAATTACCTAGTGTCAGGTATGTTATTATCAGCAGCATGAAACAGACTAATACACCACCTAAAGTCTGTTTTTTCTTGCCTTTTTTAAGGGCCTAAATTCTTTATAGGAATGATGTTGGTGTCATTGAAAAGGGAGGAGGAAATGGGCTACTCAGGAGTGACTGGTGCAAACGTTCTGGATGCTGTAGCACAGAAAATGACGTTTGCAAAACCCTGGGGATGAAGGAGCCGTAATAATGACTGTAATTAAATTCAGTATTGCATTTAAATTTATTTAAAGAGAACACAGTTAATATTTCCTATATAATAGAGTTTCGGGATGAAATCATACCCTCCCATATATTTTCTGTGTTCTGGAGATTATGTGATACTTCTTTTAATAGTTTGCATAAATCATTCTACTAAATTGTAAGCCATAAGGGTGAGCTAATGAATAAACTACTGTTATGGTTTGGATGCATCCCCCAAAAATTCATGTATTGGAAACTGAACTGCCATTAACAGTATTAAGAGGTGGGGCCTTTTAAAAGGTAATTAGGTTATTAGGGCTTTGCCCTGATAAATAGATGAATGACATTACAGAGGAGTGGTTTAGTTATTATAGGAGTAGGATCATGATAAAAGAATAAGTTGGGTCCCATTTCTCTCTCTGTCCTACATGTCCTCTTGCCCTCTGCCATGTTATAACAGTAAGAAGGCCTTAACCGGATGCCAACATCGTGTTCTTTAAATTCCTAGCCTCCAAAACCATAAGCCAAATAAATCTTTCTTTTTTTTTTTTAAATAAATTACCCAGTCTGTGGTATTCTGATATGGCAGCAGAAAATGCACTAAGAAAATTGGTATCAAGGATTGGGACTGTTGCCATTGAAAAAAATAAATAAATAACCTGAAAATGAGAAAGCAGCTTCAGAACTAACAAGGACTAAATGCTGGAAGAATTTGGAGGAGCAGGCTTTAAAAAGCCTATATTGTGGTGAATAGAGTGTTAGGAAAAATTCTGGTGAAGGCTCAGAAGACAAATGTAGAAAAATCTGAATCTTCTTAAAGGTTACTTAGATGATTGTGACCAGAATGTTAGTAGAAATATGGACAGTAAAAGCCATTCTGATGAAATCGCTAACAGAAATGAGGAATAAAGAAGCCATCCATTTTATAAAGTAGCAAAGACCTTGGCTGAATCATTTACTTATTCTAGGACTTTATGGAATGAAGAATGTAAGAGTGATAAACTGAAGAACTCTCTAAACTTCAAAGCATTTAGGCTGTTGTGTGGTTACTTTTAACTGCATGTAATAAAACATGAGAGAAATGGAATGACTTAAAGACAGAATTTATAATGAAAAAGAAGGCAGAGTGGAAAGCATGAGAATTCATAGCTTGTCCACATAAAGAGTAAAAAGACAGCTTTAGGAGATCAAACCAAGCGACTGGCCAAATGAGTATTTGTTAAAGAGATTGCCACGGGTCGAGGGAGCCAGTAGCTATTTCTCAACACAATGAAAGACACAACCCAAAGGCATTTCAGATATCTGTCTATGAGGTTGCTTTTCCTATCACAGGCCCATAGCTCTAGAAGGGCAAATTGATTTTGGCGAGGTACCCTCTAGAAACTATTCCTCTGCTCCACATGTTTCAGCAAGCACTCCTCAGCCACCCCCAGCTGTAGCTCAAGTGGGTCCAGGTGCAACTTCACCTATAGCTCTAGAAAGTATAAGCTGTAAACTGTTATGGCACCCACAAGATACTAATTCTGCAGGTGTATAAAATGCAAGAGTTGTGGGAACATGCTTATCTCCACCTAGATTTCATGTGGCAGATAGCCTGGAAGCCCAGGCTGAAACCTACCATAGGGCAGAGCCACTATAGGGTCTCCATTAGGATAATGTCTGGTGAAGCCACAGGAGTAGGTGTAGGATCACTCATGGCCTTCAGAACTATAGAGCTACCAGTAAGCTACTCTAGCTTGGGAAGGAGCAGACATGTGACTCCAACTCAAGAAAGCTGAAGTGTGTGCTGAGCCTAGCAAAGCCATGGGGGCTGGGTTGTGTGAAGACTTCAGGAGCAATCCCCTCTCCAGTATATCAAGGAAGTATGACATGAAGCCAAAGGAGATTATTTTCCAGCTTTAAGACTTAATGTTATTTTCTTTGTTGGGTTTTTAACTTAGTTGAGACAAGTTAGTCCTCTTTTCTTTTTTCTTTTTAAGAGAGTATTTTTTTTTTGTTATACTTTAGGTTCTGCGATACATGTGCAGAACGTGCAGGTTTGTTACATGATTGCTGCATCCATCACCCCATCATCTATGTTAGGTATTTCTCCTAGTGCTATCCCTCCTCCAGCCCTCCATCTCCTGACAGGCCCCGGTGTGTGATGTTCCCCTCCCTGAGTCCATGTGTTCTCATTGTTCAACCCCTAATTATGAGTGAGAACATGCGGTGTTTGCTTTTCTGTTCTTGTGTTACATTGCTGAGAATGATGGTTTCCAGCTTCATCCATGTCCCTGCAAAGGAGTGAGTCGTCTTTTCTTACCTATTTCTCCCTTTTGGAATGGTAATGTCTACTCTATGCCTGTCTTACCATTGTATTTTGGAAGCTGATAACTTATTTTGATTTTACAAGCTCACGGCTTGCGAGAATTTGTCTCAGAATAAATCCTGTCTCAAGTTTCACATGTAACTGGTTTTAATGAGATTGAGGACTTTGGTTTTTTCAGATGCTGTTGAAATGAGTTACAATGTCTGGGACTAATGGGATAAAATGAATGTATCTTGTATGTGAGAAAGACATTAATTTTAGGGTCTAGATGTGGAATGCTATAGTTTGAATATGTTCTCCAAAAGTTTGTGTATTGGAAATTTAATTGCCATTGTAACAGTATTAAGAGGTGGGGCTTTTAGTAGGTGATTACGTCATGAGAGCTTTGCTCTCAGGAATTGATTAGTGCCATTGTCATGGTACTGGGTTAGTTATTGTGGAAATAGGCTCTAGATACAGGGATGAATTTGACCTCATTTCTTTCTCTCTTGTGTGCCCTCTTGCCCTTCTGCCATGTTGTAATTCAGGTTCCCACCAGATGCCAACATCATGCTCTTGGACTTCCCAACCTCCAGAATGGTGAGCCAAATGAATCTCTTTCGCGTGCTTGAAAACAAATTATCTAGCCTGTGGTAGTCTGTTGTAGCAGCAGAAAATGGACGAAGCCTGCTACTGTTTGAAGCTGAGAGCCTCAAATCCCTGGTTTTGTGCTCTGCTTTGTGATGCTAGGATTGAGACTCTATAGTCTCATACATGCTTTGCCCTACTGATTCGCTTTTAGGTTTTGCCCATAGGGAAACTAGGAGATGGAAGGATAGAAAAAAAAAAGAAGAGGCACTTACCTTTTGATTGTCCTCCTGTTTTTGTAAGTGCTACCCTAGCAACACCTCTGCCTTTCAAAAATGCCAGGAAATTCTAGTAGGAGCACTTGATGTGAGTTTGTAGTCTTCCCACTTAAAAAACCAACAGCAGTTTCCTTCTCAGATTCTAGCACTAGCCAGCCAGCCCTTTTCATAGATCTGATTACTAGCCGCACACATCTCTTCTGCTGAGCTGAGAGATACTAGTACCTGCAGGCTGACCCTTCCTTAAAGGTCTCAGTTTCAGATCTGTGGTTCCTACCTCCAAGATTTTAAATTTTTAAAATTCCACCCTTTTCCCTCTAATTTTCAAATCCCAGGGATAAAAGCTATGTCCTACTACCTTTGTGATAGCCAAGCATCTCATTGATGCCTCTTCAGTTTTTTTTTTTTTTTTTTTTTTTTTTTTGTGAGTCCCAGTGCTGTGTGCTGCCCCTCCCCGCAGGGCTCAAATTCAGTTTTTTGTTTTTTTTTTTTAATACAGTAGTCTCCCCTTTCTGTGCTTTTGCTTTCCATGGTTTCAGTTACCTATGGTCAGTCATGTTCCTAAGATATTACATGGAAAAATTCCAGAAACAAACAATTCATAAGTTTTAAGTTGTGTGCCGTTCTGGAAAACATAATGAAATCTTGTGCTTTGCCCCATCTGGAATGTGAATCATCTGTTTGTCTAGCATATGAGTGCTGTATATCCTACTTGCCCATTGGTCATTGATATCATCTGCTCCAAACTTCCAACCATCAACATTACTTGGCTCGTTGATGATCCAGAAGCTGATTCATATTCTGGTGTATTTCCAAGGTTAATAGTAGCCTAGTGTTATGTAACAGTGCCTGCATCATTCACCTTACTTTATCTCATCATTTAGGAATTGTATTATCTCACATCATCCAAAAAGGGCAAGTACAGTACAATTAGATATTTAGAGAGACAACATTCACGTAACTTTTACTACCATATATTGTTATAATTATTCCATTTTATTATTGTTACAACCTTTTACTGTGTCTGATTTATAATCTTTATCATAGGTATTTACATATAGGAGAAAACATAGTATATGTAGTGTTTGGTACTCTCTGTGGTTTCAGGAATCCACTAGGGATCTTAAAATGTATTCCCCACATGTAAGGGAGAACTATCATAGCTAGTTAATTGTTCTGTACATCCTGTATGTAACATTTTTCCCTGTTAAAGTAACTTATATGATTTCTATCTCCTGACTAGACCTTGATGGACACAAGGTAATTTTTCTTGCTCGTGCCACTTTTGCTTCAGATGCGAGAATGACATCTTGGACTTAATATGTGCTTAGTAAATACGTCTTAGTTTGATTTAATTCAATGCCACAGTATAGCAAGAGGGTAGTCTTTCAAGGACAATGGTAAAGACCAGGGGCTTTGGAATTTGACAGACACGGGTTCAAATCTCAGTTTGGCAACTTAGTAGCTGTACTGCTTTAGGCAAATTATTTAATCCTTCTAAGCCTTAATTTTCTTATCTATAAAATGAATATAATAAAACATTCACCTCATGATGTTGCAGTAAACATCAAATGGGCCACTCTATGAAAAACTCTGAGCACCTGGTAAGTGTTCCATAAGTGGTAGTTATTATTATTTCTACAAAGGGGATCAAATTCAGAGGAGGAAGGAAAATGACTTTGCAAATTGTACAGCATTGAAGAAAGGTGAGAGAAAGCCAGAAACGGGGAAAGGTTAGGAAAACAAGAAAGCTGAGTGTGTGTGTATGGGGGCTGTTAAGGGATGGATGTTAATACAAGGAGGAAAGTGAGTAAATGGTAAAGGCACCTGAATTGATTTTTAATAAAATATGTAATCATGTATTGAACTATAGTATAGTTCATGCTGTCATTCGTCCACTTAGAATAAAATCATGACTAGTCACAATGATGTTTCCTTTATTCAGTTCAAGATAACTGAATTTCTGAGTATCAAAAATTTGTTCATATTTAACTGCTTCTGTTGGAAATATTCCTTAAAAAGATTACATAGTCTATTACCTTCTTTTATTCTTTCCACTGCTCTATACTTTAGAAGAGAAATATTACTTTCTACTTTGATAGCACGTCAAATGTTTCTTCTTATCTCTTCCTAAAAATGCTTCCTTTTTTTCTGTTGAATTTAAAAGTCCATGCCCTTAAACATGGATCTTGTAACACTTCTGTCACATCCCTAAATGGTATTATAAAAGCGTAAAACTCATTTGTTCAAGCTGAGATTCAATACTGTGGGAATGACAGACTGCAATTTGCCTACAGGTTTGTGAACCAATAATTGGACTGAGCTCATATCATATGATCTTTTTCCTGGGATATTTTCTAGTATTTGTATGTTATGCTGCATGTCATGTATAAATCAGTCAATGCCCATAAAATGCATGCCGGTGAGATTGAAAACAGTACTTCAGTTCTCAGAGGAGGTCTCATATAGACCAAATTACTCCTTGTATGTTGTCTTTGACAAATAAGTCAGTAGGGATTACGTTAACTTGAGCTTACCTGTAACCACTGCTCTGCTTTGAGAAAAAAGTCACTGTATTTGCCACAACACTCACATGTACACCATTTATACTGGTCACCGTGAATGTTGTACAGATTTATTTAACCCTATACTGAGTAGTTCCAGGGGGCTATGATTTATAAAGACAAGGTACAATGGTGAGAAGAGACATAAAAATCAAAAACAAAATTCAACTCATATTTATTTGTTCAGCAATATGGATCAATGTATGTATGTACACATATACATATTAGGTGTACAAATATATGTGTGTATATCACATACACAGATGTTTCTTTAACTTTCTCCAGTTTTTGTTTTCAAGGGCTTCATGGTCTCCTTTCTCCCTATCTGCCCATTAACCACTTCTCTCTGTTGTAATCTACTGTATGCTACTGGAAAAAAACATGGGCAAAATTACCCTAATGGCTGTGGGTTCTAAGAAATTAAAATCAAAAATGGGGCTTCCTTTTGGTTACAATCCTAGTGCCTGTGTAAGTAAGGGAAGCATTAAAATGATGTCTGTGTTTGTGTCACAGAGAAAGAGAGAAATGTATGTGGGGGGTGTGTGTGTGTGTGTGTGTGTGAGAGAGAGAGAGAGAGAGACTGCTAGCTAATAGTCAAGGCAGAAGACTGTTAGAGGCATCAGGGCAACATGAAGTGGGTATCAAGATGCAAAGAGCCAGTAAAGATATAAGAATAAGTAAATTAGAAAGTTTGAACAAAAGTCAGCTTAGTTAATTAAATACAAGTGACAGCGTCAATGACTTTGGCTGGTCATTTATGGGTATAGAGGATAAATTTGTATTGATGGACATGAACAGTTTAAAGGGCTTGGGACAGAGCAGGCAGCAATTGCCAGTCTGTCTGTCTTGAGACCCCCAAATTCCTTTTCCTTAACTTTTTCTGCTATAGTCTATTAGGCCTTAAAAATCCAGGCAAAAACACTGTTAGCCTGTTGTTCACATTAAAGTTAAACAGTTGTGAATCCACAAGTGGTTTGATGTGTATAATAGATTCCTGAAGATTACTATTCATGTTCTTTCGGGAGAGTAAAGGTTTTTGTGTATGTAATTGATTTAAAAAATAGATTTAAAATAGTAGTTTTAGCTTATTAAAAATTTTATCTGTAAATTATAACAACCAAATATTCCACTAGAATTAAATTAAGCATTATAAATTCACTCTAAAGGCTCTGCACTGACCAAGGGGTTAAAAAACTAGTATGTTAATTAAAAAATCAAAAGGTAAACTAGAAGACAATAAAAAAATTTGCCTGCACTTACATAAAAATTATTAGAAGTGTATTTCCCAATTAACTTTTTTTTTCTTTGTTCTGAATATAGATTTCTCGTTCTCTTTGGTTCTGCCAAAATCTCTTCTTAATAAATTATATTTTATGTATTTATTAATGAATTTAAAGGACATCACTGAGGGGCCTGTCATATGCCAGAATCATTCTAGCCATAGACAATAGAGTGGTAAACAACACAGAAATAATCTTTTTCCCCCTGGAACTTTCAGTGGAGGAGACAAAAAATGACTGAGAAATCCAAGGAATACGTCCTATGTTTTCAAAAGAAGTTCTCAAGAAAAATAAACTGAAAAAGAAAATGGAGAGAAAACATATGGGAGTATATTAGATGTGGTGATGAGTTAAGCTTCTTTTAATAGGTGGCCTTTGATTACTGTTGAATGCAAAAAGTGAATCATGTAAGGATCCAGGCCTCCTAGATAGAGATAACACCAAGTTACAGAATTTGAGACAAAATGTGCTGCCATGTTCAGTGAAGAGCAAGAAAACCTTAGGCAAAGATAAAGTGAGGAAAGGGAAAATGGTAGAAGGTAAAGTTGAATAGGTGTTTCAGTTATCTGTTGTTATCCATTATGCACAATTAATATCTGGAAGCAGCAACCATGTGTTAGTCACAATTCTGCAGTTTGGGCTGGGCTCGGCTAAATGGTTTTCTATTTATAGTGTGTAGGCTGCAATCATCTGGTGGCTTGATTGAAGCCAATGACCTAAGATGGTCTTACTCATATATCTGATGGTTGGTCCCTGGCTTTTGGCTGCTTATGTATCCCCAGTCAGAGTTGCTTTACATAGTAGTGTCAGTATTCTAAGAGAGTAAGCCCTAATTCCCAAGTACATAACATGCTTCTGCTTGCATCACGTTTGCTGACGTCCTAAACAGCTAATGAATCACATAGTCAGGTATAGGATCAAGGTGGGAGGAGATGTCATGAGGGTTAGAATACTGCAAGGCATGAACCATTGGGGGTTATATGTATGAAATATACCGCAGAAGGTGGGAAGGAGCCAGGTGATCTTATTTTTCCTTATATCATTACTCTTTTTGTATTTTTTCTCTTCCTTTATTCATGCTCTGGACTGAGCATAAATCTATAGTTTTTCCAAGAGCTCAGATATTTATTTATTTACAGTTTTTTTGTTTTTCATCTATTAAATGTTTATGGGTACATAGTGGGTATATATTTATGGGTTACATGCAATGTTTTGATATAGGCATGTAATATGAAATAAACACATCATGGGGAATAGGATATGTATCCCCTTAAGCATCTATCCTTTGAGTTACCAACAATCCAGTTACACTCTTTAAGTTATGTTAAGATGGACAATTGAGTTATTATTGACTATAGTTACCCTATTGTACTATCAAATAGTAGGTTTTATTCATTCTTTATAATCATTTTTTTGTACCTGTTATCCATCCCCACTTACTTCACCAGCCCTTTGCTACTTTTCCCAGCCTCTGATAACTATCCTTCTACTCTCTATGTCTGTAAGCTCAAGTGTTTTGATTTCAAGATCTCACAAATAAGTGAGAACATGCAGTGCTGCTTTTTCTATGCCTGGCTTGTTTCACTTAACATAATGCTCTCCAGTTCCATCCATGCTGTTGCAAATGACTAGATCTCATTTTTTTTTAATGATTGAATTATACTCCATTGTGTATATTTACCATATTTTCTTTATCTATTCATCTGTTGATGGACACTTAGGTTGCTTCTAAATTTAGCTTTTGTAAGTGGTGCTGCAATAAACATGGGAGTGCAAATATCTCTTTGAAATACTGATTCCTTTTCTTTTGGGTATATGCCCACAAATGGGATTGCTGGATCATATGGTAGTTCTATTTTTAGTTTGTTAAGGAACCTTTAAACTATTTTCCATGTGGTTGTACTAATTTACATTTCCATCAACAGTATATGAGAATTTATTTTTCTCCATACCCTTGCGAGCATTTGTTATTGCTTGTCTTTTAAATATAAGCCATTTTACTGGGTTGAGATATCTCATTGTAGTTTAACTTGCATTTCTCTGATGATCAATGATGTTGAGCACTTTTTCATATGCCTGTTTGATAACTGTACATCTTCTTTTGAGAAATGTCTATTCATATTTTTTGCCCATTTTAATAAGAATTTGAGATTTTTTCCTAGTTTTTCAGCTCCTTACATATGCTGGTTATTAATCCTTTGTCATATGGATAGTTAGTAAATATTCTCTCCCATTCAGTAGGTTGTCTCTTCACTCTTGATTGTTTCCTTTGCTGTGTAGACACTTTTTAAATTGATGTAATCCCATTTTTCCATTTTTGCATTGGTTGCCTATGATTTTTGGGTATTACTCAAGAAATCCTTGCACACTCTGATGGCCTAGAGAGTTTCCACAATGTTTTCTTTTAGTATATTTATAGTTTGAAGTCTTAGATTTAATTCTTTAACCTATTTTGATTTGATTATTTTATATGCAGGAGAGATAGCAGTCTAGATTCATTCTTCTGCATATGGATATCCAGTTTTCCCTGCACCTCTTATTGAGGAGATTGTTCCTGCTCAAGTACATGTACTGGGTATCTTTGTGGAAAATGGATTTACTGTAGATGTTTGCAATTGTTTCTGGATTCTCTATTCCCTTCCATTAATCTATGTGTCTCTTTTTATGCTAGTACCACTATAGTATAATTTGAAGTCAGGTAATGTGATTCCTTCAGTTTTATTCTTTTTGCTAAGAATAGATTTAGCTATTCTGGGTCTTTAGTGGTTTAATATAAATTTTAGCTTTCTCTTCTAATTCGGCGAAGAATTTCATTGGTATTTGATTAGTATTATATTGATTCTGTAGATTGCTTTGAGAAGTGTAGACATTTTAACAATTGATTCTTTCAATCCATAAACAGAGGATGTTTTCTGATTTTTTAGTGTCTTCTTCAATTTCTTTTATCAGTGTTTTATGATTTTCATTATAGAGATCTTTTACTTCCTTGATCTTAATTATTAGGTTTTTAATTTTACGTGTGGCTACTGTAAATGGGATTTTTTATTTTTTTCAGTTTGTTCACTGTTGGCATATATATTTTTGTATTTTGAGTTTGTATCTTGAAACTTTACTAAATTTGTTTATCAGTATAGTTTTTCTCTGAGGTCTTTAGGTTTTTTCCAAATATAAGATTATATCATTTGCCAACAAGAATAATTTGACTTCTTCCTTTCCAATTTGGATGCTCTTTATATCTTTCTCTTGTCTGATTGCTCTGGCTTGAACTCTCAGTACTACATTTAAAAATAGTGGTGTAATTGGGTATCCTTGTCATGTTCCAGATCTTAGAGGAAAGGCTTTCAGCTTTTCCTCCTTCAGTATAATACTAACTGTGGGTTTGACACATATATATGTATATTGCTGTTATTACACTGAGGTATATTGCTTCCACCAATTTTTTGAGGGTTTTTAACATAAAGGGGTATTGACTTTTAGGACATGTCTCTTCAGCGTTACTAAAAATGATTTTACATTTTACCATATAATTTTTATCCTTCATTATATTCACATAATGTATCACATTGACTGATTTGTACGTATTGAACCATCCTTGCATCCCCAGGATGAATTCCATTTAATTATGATGTATGACATTTGTAATGTATTGTTGAATTTTGTTTGCTAGTATTTTGTTGAGGATATTTGCATCAGTGTTCATCAGAGATATTGGCCTATAGTTTCCTTTTTGAAATGTGCCTTTGCCTGGTTTTGGTTTCAAGGTAATATCTTGTAAAATGAGTTTGGAATTATTCCCTCCTCCTCTATATTTTTGAATAGTTTGAGTAGGATTGGTATTAATTCTTCTTCAAATGTTTGGTAAAATTCAGCAGTGAAGCCATCAGGTCTCAAGCTTTTCTTTTCTGGGAGACTTTTTATTGTGGCTTCTATCCTGTTACTTTTTATTTGTCTGTTCAGGATTTGAATTTCTTTCCTGTTCAATCTTGGTAGATTGTATGCATCTAGGAATTTGTTCTTCTTGAGTTTCCAATTTATTGACATATAGTTGCACACAGTAGCCACTAATAATCCTTAGAATTTCTGCATTATCAATTATAATGTCTCATTTTTCATTACTGATTTTATTTATTTGAATAGTCTTTTTTCTCCTTAGTCTGGCTAAAGGTTTGCCCATTTTTTTTAAACTTTTCAAAAATATCAACTTTTTGTTTCACTGATCTTTTGTAATTTTTTTACTTCATTTTTATTTGTTTCTACTTTGATCTTTATTATTTCTTTTCTTCTATTTATTTTGGTTTTGATTTGCTCTTGCTTTTCTAGTTCTATGAGATACATTATAGGTTGTTTATTTAAAAGTTTTCCTCTTTTTTGATATAGGCAGTTATAGCTATAAACTTCCCTCTTAGTAGTGCTGTTTTGGTATATTGTCTTTACATTATCATTTGTTTAAAAAATTTTTCAATTTCCTTCTTAATTTTTTCATTTACTCACTGGTCATTAAGGAATATATTGTTTAATTTCCACGTATTGTAGAGTTTCCAAAATTCTTAATTTCTAGTTTTATTACATCATGATCAGAAAAAATGCTTGATATTATTTCAGTGTTTTGAATGGTTTAAGATTTGTTTTGTGATAATGTGTAGTCTATCCTTGAGAATAATCCATGCTGAGGAAAAAACGTGCATTCTGAAGCTTCTGGATGAAATGTTCTGTAAATATCTATTAGATCCTTCTGATCTATAGAGATTAAGTCTAACATTTCTTTGTTGATTTTCTGTAAGGAATACCCATCCAATGCTGAAAATGTGGTGCTGGAGCCTCCAGCTATTACCGTATCAGGGCCTGTCTCTCTCTTTAGCTCTAACAATTTTTTCTTTATATATTTGGGTGCTCCAGTGTTGGTGCATATATATTTACAATTGTTATGTCCTCTTTCTGGATTGACCCATTTATCATTGTATAGTGACCTTCTTTGTCTCTTCTTAAAGTTTTTCTTTTGAAATCTATTTTGTCTAATATAATTATAGTGACTCCTGCTCCATTTTTTAAATTTTATTTTTATTTTTTGGTTTCCATTGGCATAAAATACTTTTTTCCGTCTCTTTATTTTCAGTTTCTGTGTGTCTTCATATACGAAGTGTGCTTATTGTGGCAACAGATCAATGGGTCTTGTTTTTTCAACCATTCAGCAAGTCTATGTCTTTTGATTTGCAAGTTTAGTTCATTTACATTCAGTGTTATTGTTTATAGTAAGAACTTACTCCTGCCATTTTGTTACCTGTTTTCTGGTTCTTTCATGTTATTTTCTTCCTTTTTCCTTTTCTTCCAGTCTTTCTCTAGTGAAGGTAATTTTCTCTGAAGATATGATTTAATTTTTTGCTTTTTTTGTGTGTGTACCCATTGTATGCTTTTTCGGTTTGAGGTTATCATGAGGCTTGCAAGTACCATTTTATAACGCATTCTTTTAACCTGATAACAACTTAACAGTGTTTGCATAAACAAACAGTCAAGAAAACTAATAAACTTCATGCCTTAACTTCAACCTTCCCTGCTTTTTAACTTTTTATTTTTGCTATTTATATCTTATTTTACTGACAATGTCTTGAAAAGTTGTAGTTATTATTTGGATTGGTTTATTATTTAGTCTTTCTAAATAAGATTAGTTTACACACCATAGTTACAAGATTATAATATTCTGTGTTTTCCTATTTACTTATTATTACCAGTGAGTTTTGTATCATCAGGTGATTATTTATTACTCATTAATGTCTTCTTTCCAATTGAAGTACTCTCTTTAGCATTTCTTGTAGGACAAGTCTGATGTTGATGAAATTTTTCAGCTTCTGTTTGTATGTAAAAGTCTTTATTTCTTCTTCATGTTTGAAGGATATTTTCACTGGATGTATTACTCTAGGGTAAAGTGTTTTTTTTTTTTTTCTTCAGCATTTTAAATATGTCATGCCATTCTCTCCTGGCCTGTAAGGTTTCTACTGAA
Source organism: Cacajao melanocephalus (assembly GCA_963573385.1). Classification (NCBI taxonomy): domain Eukaryota; kingdom Metazoa; phylum Chordata; class Mammalia; order Primates; family Pitheciidae; genus Cacajao; species Cacajao melanocephalus. The sequence continues at coordinate 59,655 of CAUYLG010066129.1, read as the reverse complement.
AAATCTGCTGCCAGACATAGTGAAGCTCCATTGTATGTTACTTGTTTCTTTTCTGTTGCTGCTTCTTGTTTCTTTTCTATTGCTGCTTTTAGGATCCTTTAAAAAAAAATCTTTGACCTTTGGGAATTTGATTATTAAATGCCTTAAGGTAGTCTCTTTGGATTAAAACTGTTTGATGTTCTATAATTCTCCTGTAGTTAGATATTGATATCTTTCTCTATGTTTGGGAAGTTTGTTGTTATTATCCCTTTGAATAACCTTTCTAATCCCATCTCTTTCTCTACCTCCTCTTGAAGGTGAAAAACTCATATTTGTCATTTTGAGATGACTCTCTAGATGCTATAGGCAAGCTTCATTGTTTTTTATTATTTTTTCTTTTGTCTTCTCTGTGTATTTTCAATCAGCCTGTCTTCAAGCTCACTCATTCTTTCTTCTACTTGATCAATTCTGCTATTAAAAGACTATGATGCATTCTTCTATATGCCTATTGTACCTTTCAGCTCCAGAATTTCTGCTTGATTCTTTTTAATTATCTCAGTCTTTTTGTTAAATTTATGATAGAATTCTAAATTCTTTCTCTGTGTTATCTTGAGTTTCTTTGAATTTCCTCAACACGACTATTTTGAATTCTCTCTCTGTAAAGTCATATATCTTTGTTTCTCCCGGATTGTTCCCTGGTGCCTTTAGTGCATTGGTGAGGTTATGTTTTCCTGGATGGTGGAGTTGATGCTAGCAGATGTTCTTCGGTATCTGGGCATTGAGGAGTTAGGTGTTTATTATAGTTTTCACTGTCTGGGCTTATTTTTAACTGTTTTTTGGGAGGAGGTTTTTTAGATATTCAAAAGGACTTAAGTGTTGTGATCTAAACTGTGTCTGCTTTAGGAGCACCCCAAGCTCAGCAATGCTATAGTTCTTGCAGAGGTACTGCCTTGATAGTCTTGGAAAAGATCCAGGAGAATTCTTTGGATTACTAGACAGAGATTCTTTTTCTCTTCCCTTACTTTCCCCCATACATATACAGTCTCTCTCTCTCTCTTGGACCAGAGGCACCTAAAGCTGGGGGTGGAGTGATACAAGCACCTCCATGGCCATAATTACTATGACCGAGCTAGGTCAGACCTGAAACCAGTATAGCACTGGATGTCACCCAATGCCAGTTCCTGGCTACTGCCTCTGTTCACTCAAGGCCCCAGGGCTTTATAATCTGCAGATGGCAAAGCCAGTGAGGCCTGTGCCCTTCCCTTCAGGGTACTGAGGTTCTACAGGCTATGGGGCGGCGTGGGGTGGGGTGGGGTGGGAGCGGGGGAGGGTGGGTCCTGCAGCACCATCTGGGAGTCAGGAAGTAGTCAAAACCTTAGAAGTTTATCTGATTTTCTATTGTACTGTGGCTAAGCTAGCACTCAAACCACAAGACGCAGTGCTATTTCACTCTTCCTTCTCCTTTCTAATAGCAGAGGAGCCTCACTTCATAGCCACCACCACCCTATGCCCAAGGAGTACTGCAAGACTACTGCCACTTGTTCCCATTAGGCCCAAAGTCTCTTAAGTCAGCATTTCATGAATGCTGCTTGGCTCAGGATTCACATTTCAGGGCAATGGACTCCTCTCTATCCCAGGGCAGGTCCAGAAATGCCATTTAAGAATCAAGACCTGGAATAAGGGACCCCAAGATCCCTCTTGGTACTGTAGCCCCCTGAGGTTCTACTGGTACCTAAGTTGCAAGGCCAAGTCTCCTTTACTCTTTCTTCTGCTTTTCTCAAGTGAAAGTTCTCCTCTGTAGCCACCAAAACTGGTAATGTGCTGAGTCTCACCTGAAGCCAGAAAGTCTCAGAGGCTCATTCAAGGCCCTTGATTTAGTATCTGGTTATTGCTGCTGGTTATTCAGGGTCCAAGAGCTCTTCAGTTATCAGGCAATTAATGCATCCAGGAATGGGTCCTTTTCTTCAAGGCAACAGGTTTCCTTCTGGCTCAATGTGTATTTGTAAATGTCTGGAATCCAGTGGCTGGAACAAGGACCTTATGACTCTGACTGGTGCCCTATCCTGCTGTGGCTGAACTGGTGTCCTAGATGCAAGACAAAGTCCTCCCTACTCTTCCCCCTCCTTTCCTCAAGTGGAAGAAAGGGGTCTATTTGGAGCCAGAAGCTGTGCAGCCTGAGTTTAGGTGAAGGGTGATACCAGTACTCCCTTGGCTATTCCAGTTGGTTTCTCAGTATCTTGCATGCCACCTCAGTCCACTGCCTCTGGGCTTAGTTTAGCCCTAGGACTCACCTGAGTGTTACAGTCCTTATGGCCTAGACTACCTTTCAAGTTTATTTGGAGATTCAGAGTACTGTAGACCTCAGTAGCAAGATTTGCAGGCACTCACGTTTGGGCCACGGGATGGGTGATTCTCCTTTGGCTGGGGCCAGTTTAAATGCTCCCTCCGTGGGTGGGCATCAGCTGAGTTTGGTCTGGGTTTTCTTTCTGCTCTAACAGGACAACACAGAGTTCAATGCCACACAATTGCTGTGTTCTCTCTCCCTTAAGGACCAGAGACACTCTGTACCATGCTGCCACTGCTGGATGTTGGAAAGGGGTGGCATCGGTAATTCAGGACTATTATTTTAAATCTCTTCAGTTTCTCTTTCAGTGACATAAAGTTAAAACCAGATACTATGAGTGCTAACCTAATTTTTGGTTCTTATAAAGTGTTTCTTTTTCTGTGTAGATAGTTGTTAACTTGGTGTCCTTGTAATGGTGGGGGGTGATTGGTGGAGCTTTCTATCATGCCATCTTTATCTTTCCTCTCTCTTCTAAGGGTTTAGATGAAGTAGTCTGTAATTCTGTCATTAAAAACAAGGGGACTTCCAGTTCCAAAATGGTAGCATAGAAGCAGGCTGGATCCCCCCATCAATAACCTTGTAAAACAAAAAACAGATATACAGTGCTGAGATTATTACCAGAAACATCCCCAAACTCAAACATAAAGATAAAACAATTCCTGGGGCCACAGAGAAGTGAAAAAACATAAAGATGGTTGTAAGAGAACCAAACTTTCACATCCGTGACACCCCTCCTTCCCATTCTGCCCAGTACCAGGTGTACAGAAAATTTTGCCCCAAATCACTGCTCTCACTCTGAAAAAGTGATAGCTAGATAGACAACAACTTTCTCACCTCAAATTCCCTGGCAGAATATTTGTCCGTGCCTTAACCAATAAGAAACATCTCAGGTGCCAGAAAGGAGAAATACCTCTGAAAAACAGGCAGAGAAAAGGAGAGGTGAGCAACAGAACTACCATTCCAAATCCTGGAAACTCTGCTTTGTAACTCAACCAAAGGAGATGTAATTCAGCCAAAGGAGAAACTAATAAATACCAATTCTCAATCCTCAATCCTCAAACTCTTCAAAAGAAATAGAAGAGGAAGGAACACTTAAAAACTCATTGTACAAGGCTGACATTACCTAGAAAACAAACCCAGGCCTAACCAGAGTGGCTGTTTAGCAGCACCATACCACAGGGGATGTGTTTCCTAGGTCCCAGAAACAACGTCCTCACCAGTCTTTTCACACTGCTAGGACATGCCATTTGCAATCCTTCCCCATTCAGAAAGGGTAATGTTCTAATCATTTACCAGAGGCAAAGCAAACCTGAGCTTAAGGATCTGGCCAGAGTCATAGGTTGAGAAGAAGCAATGACAAAGAGATAAAGTGATCTCTAAGAAAATATATTCAATAAAAAACAAAACAAGGCAGACAGAGAAGGCTGGAATAAATCCTTTAATACAAAGACATAGACATACATCGACAAGAAACAACAGCAAACAGGAAACCATAATTGCTCCAAATGGGCAAAGCATAAAGCCCGTAACTGACCCTAATGAAATGGCTATATGCAAGCTCTCTAACCAAGAATTCAAAGTAGCACTTTTAAGGAAACTCAGTTATCTCCAAGATAACACAGAAAAACAGTTCAGAAATTTATCAGAGAAACTAAACAAAGATACTGAAATAATTTTAAAAATCAAATAGAAATCTTTGAAACCGAGAGACGCATTTGCTGAACTAAAAAATTCACTATAGGCTTTCATCAGCAGAAGGAATAAAGCAGAGAAAAAGTAAAATGGAAGGCAGGCTACTTGAAAATACACAGTCAGAAAGAGAAAAAAAATAAGGAATGAAGACCTCCTACAAGATTTGGAAAATCACCTCAAAGAACTAAATCTAAGAATTATTGATGGTCAAGGGGGAATTGATTAAGAGGTAGGGATAGAAAGTTTCTTCAAATAAATAATAACAAAAAAATTTTCAACTTGAGAAAGATAAAATATTCAGGTACCGGAAAGTCAGAGAACACCAAACAGAAATCCAGACAAGACAATCCCAAGATATATAATAATCATGTTCTCAAAGATTCAGGACAGGAGAGAATCCTAAAAGCAGCAAGATAAAAGAAGCAGATAAGAAAAAAGAGTCCCAGTTGGTCTGACAGCAGACTTCTCAAAGGAAGCCATACATATAAAAATATGTAAATTGAATATAAAAGTAAAATGTGGGGGAGATGGAGTTAAAGGGTAGATTTTTTTTCATTTTCCTTTTGTTTCTATTATTTTTGACTTAAGGTAAGTTGTTGTCTCTTTAAAAATAGCGTAATATCTATAAGATGGATTTTGTAAGCCTCATGGTAACCACAATGCAGAAACCTGTAATAGATTTGCTAGAGATAAAAAACAACAGATTAAAACATACTTCCAGAGAAAATCACTTAGCTATGAAGGAAGAGGATAAGAAAGGAGAAAGGAAGAGATAAGTTACAAAACAATCAAGAAACAAGCAAAGAAATGACAGTAGTAAGCTTTTACTTATAAATAATAGCACTTAATATAAATGGACTGAATTTTTCAATTAAAAGGCATATAGTGGCTGAATGGATAAAGAAGTAAGACCCATCTGTATGCTTCGTATAAGATATCCAGTTTACCTGGACACACAGACTGAAAGTGAAGGACTGGAAAAAGATATTCCATGCAACTGGAAACCAAAAAGCAGGAGTAGGTATAATAATACAAGAGAAAATAGACAACAAATCTAAGATGGTACAAAGAGACAAAGAAGTTCACTACATAGTACCAAAGGGGTCAATTTAGTAAGAAGACGTAATAATCATGAATATTTATGGACTCAACATTGAAGCTTTCAAATATAAAAAAAGAAACATTAAAAAATCTGAGGGAGAGATAGACTGCAGTATGGACTTTAACACCATACTTTTAGTAATGGGCAGATAATCCAAAAAATAATAAACATCAGAGTTAAACTATACAATACATGTAATAGGCTTAAATTACATTTTCAGAACATTTCTCCTAACTACTGCAGAATATACATTATTTTCTTCAGCACATGAAACATTCTTAAGAAAAGGTATCTTAGGCCACAAAACAAGTCTGAAGAAATTTTAAAATGCAGAAATGATATCAAGTACCTTTTCTGACCAGAATGGAATAAAACTACAAATCAATAACAAGAGAACCTCAGAAATATTACAAACACGTGGAAATTAAAGATGCTCATGAATTACCAATAGATCAATAAAGAAATTAACAAAATTTAAAAAATGTCTTGAAACAAGTGAAAATGAAAATACAATGTACCCAAATCTATAGGTTGCAGTACTAAGAAGGAATTTATAGCAATAAACATGTATATCAAAATAGTAGAAAGACTTCCAAAAATAAACCTAATGATTCACCTCAAGAAACTATAAAAGCAAGAATAAACTGAACCCAAAATTAATAGAAGGAAAGAATTCATAAAGATCAGAGCAGAAATCAATGAAATTGAGATTTTTTAAAAAGTACAGAAGATCAATGGAACAAAATTTGATTTTGAAAAAGATTAAACAAATTAATGAACCTTTAGCTAGATTAAGAATAAAAAGAGAGAAGACACAGATAAATAATACCAGAGGGAAAAAATAAAGAGACCATAGAAATACATTAAATTGTTGAAGAATATTATGAGCAACTATTTGCCAAAAAATTGGAAAAGCTAGAATATATGAGTAAATTCCTGGACAGATATAAACTACCAAGATTGAACCATGAAGAAATCAAAAACCTCAATAAATCAGTAATGATTAATGAGATAAAAGCTGTAATGTCTCCCATCAAAACAAAGAAACAAAAGAAAAACCCAGGACCTGATGGTTTCACTGCTACTGCTGAATTCTACCAAATGTGTAAAAAAGAACTAATACCAATTCTCAATCCTCAATCCTCAGACTCTTCAAAAAAAATAGAAGAGGAGGGAATACTTACAAACTCATTGTACAAGGCTGACATTACCCAGAAACCAAACCCAGACAAGGACACAATGAAAAAAGAAAACTACTAGCTAATATCACTGATGAACATAGAGGCAAAAATCCTCTACCAAATACTAGCAAACCAAATTCACAATGCAATATAAAGATCACTCACCATGATCAAGCAGGATTCTCCTAGGGATGCAAGGATTGTTCAACATATGCAAATCAATAAAACTGATAGAAGACATTAACAGAACCAAGAACAAAAACATGAACACTTCAACAGATGCCAAAAAAGCATTTCATAAAATTCATCTATTTATGATTAAAATCTCTCATCAAATTGGGTATAGAAGCAAGATACTTCAAAATAATAGACTATATATGACAAACTCACAGATAACTTTGTACTAAGTGGGGAAAAATTAAAGACATTTCATCTAAGACTTGGAACAAAACAGGGATGCCCACTTTTAATGCTTTTATTCGGTATAATATGGAAGTTCTTGTCAGAACAAGTAGGCAAGAGAAAGAAATAATGGGTATCCAAACTGAAAGAAATAAGTCAAATTAGCCTTGTTCTCAGATGACAAAATTTTATACTTAGAAAAAAAATTTTTAAATCTGACAAAAAAAAAAACTGTTAGAACTTACAAATGAATTTGGTAAAGTGGCAGTATACAAAATCAACATGCAAGTCAGGAGCATTTATACATGGCAACAGTGAGTAATCTAAAAAATACATCAAGAAAGCAACCCACTTATAATAGCTACAAAGTATATAGATTATTTAGGAATCAATTTAACCAACGAAGTAAAACATCTATACAAAGAAAACTATAAAACGCTGATGAAGTAACTGAAGAGGACACCAAAATCTACATTCCATATTCATGAATTGGAAGAATGACACTTCTATCAAAAGCAATTTACAGATTCAGTGCAATTCCTATCAGTGACATTCTTCACAGAAATAGGAAAAAAATTCTAAAATGCATATGGAATCCAGTAAGAACCCAATAACTTAAACAATCCTAATCAGAAAACTAAACTAGAGGCATCACACTACTTACTTCAAAATTTACTACAAATCTAGAGTAAACAGATTGATTAGCATGCCACTATCATAAAACAGACACACAGACCCATGAAACAGAGTAGAGAACCCAGATATGAATTCATGCATTTACAGCCAACTAATCTTTGTGACAAAGACACCAAGAACATGAAATGGGAAAAGGACAATCTCTTAAATAAATGGTGCTGGGAAACAGGATAACTATATGCATAAGAATGAAAATAGACTCATATTTCTCACTATCCCCCCAAAAGAATCAAATCAAAATGGACTAAAGATTTAAATCAAAGACCTAAAGCTATGAAACCACTAGAAGAAAACTTTGGAAAAATGCCCTAGGATATTGGTCTGTAAAAAGATTTTTTGAATAAGACCTTAAAAAAAATCAAATTTAGGAAATCAAAACAAAAATAGACAAATGGGATTATATCATGCTAAAAAGCTTCTGCATAGCAAAAGAAACAACAAACAAGGTGAAAAAAAATCAGAATGGGAGAAAATGTTTGTAAAGTAATCCATCTGGCCAGGGACCAATAATCAGAATCTATAAGGATTTCAAACAATTCAATAGCAAAAATCCAAATAATCCCATTTAAAAATGAGCAAAAGAACTGAATAGATATTTTTTCACAAAAAGACATACAATGGCTGACATTAATATTTAAAAATGCTCAACATCACCAATAACCAGAGAAATGCAAATCAAAATCACAGTGTGATATTACCAAAGTGTTTTTTATCAAAAAGACAGGCAATAACAGATACTGGCAAGGATGCAGAGAAAAGGGAATCCTTATACATTACTGTGTAAATGTAAACTAGTACAATTACTATGGAGAACAATATACAGCTATCTTGAAAAACTGCAAATGGAATTACTATATGATCCATAAATGTCACTGTTGGGTATACAGCCCCCAAAAATCAAATTAATATATCAAAAAGACATCTGCACTCATATTAGTCAGAGTTCTCTAGAGGAACAGAACTAACGGAACATATATACATAGAGAGGAGTTTATTAACTCACATGATCACAAGGTCCCACAGTAGGCCATCTGCAGGCTGAGGAGCAAAGAGAGCCAGTCTGAGTTTCAAAACTGAAGAACCTGGAGTCCAATGTTTGAGGGCAGGAAGCATTCAGCACAAGAGAAAGATGCAGGCTGGGAGGCTAGGCCAGTCTCTCTTTTCACATTTTTCTGCCTGCAGCTAGCAGCTTATTAGATTGTGCCATGCTAGCAGCTGATTAGATTGTACCCACCCAGATTAAGAGTGGGTCTGCCTTTCCCAGACAACTGGCTCAAATGTTAATCTCCTTTGGCAATGTCCTCATAGATACACCGAGGATCAATACTTTGTATCCATCAATCCAATCAAGTTGACACTCAGTATTACCATCACAAGTCTATGCCTTGTCAATGTGAACCCATACACATCTCCTGAGATCATACATAATCTTCAAAAAAAAAAAATAATAAGGTCATAATTGCATTTAACATAATACCACTATGCTTTGCATAACCAGAAATGCACGAATCCCCAACCCAAACACTATTACATAAAGTTAACAATACTTAAATGCTGATGTGATATCAATAAATCTTATGTCATATGATAAAAGAGAAAGGGAATAAAATGAAGTTATATTCTTAATTCAAGCATATACATGCACAAACATGTTTTTAACAAAAGGAGAAAATACTTATGTCAATTACAGTCCTCATTTCATATCTGGTATTAATGACTACCTTCTTCTACTACACATTATGCATTCCCTTTGTCTTCAGTGAGCACCTTAGCAGGTTGTGGTTTTCTTTTTTTTTCTTGGTGGAGTGACCCAAACTTTCACTTCTAAAGGGTCTAGGCCATTTGTAGTCCTATCTAGATTTGGCTATTGCAGTTTACCATTGACCTTAATCACAGGGCATCGTAATATGAGTCTTTCAAGTCCTTGATGGCAGCACTAATAGCCGTAATCCTGTCAGGGATGCAAAATTGTTTTTGATTTACTAGTTTTCTAGGTAGAGCTGGCTCTAATGGCTTCCATTCAGCCTTTCCCACCATAATAGCCTTATCTTACAAGTCAAGGAGCCAATGTGGGGGTTCTGCCAGTTGCTAAGTATGTCTATGCCAATTGTGTATTCTGGCATTGGGGAAATGACCACAGAACGAGTCCAGGGACCCAGTGGGCCCACTGTAAGTCAGATCTGAGCTAAAACCCCATTAATTACTTACCTCCATGAGTCCCTACTTTAACTGGAGGACTACAATGATGTTTTCAGACCCCTGGAATCACGTCAGCTTAGAGCCAGCATCCAGTAGTTCCTGAAATGTCTGATCATTTCCCTTTCCCCAGTGCAGCTGTCCTGGTAAAAGATGAAAGGTCTCCTTGGGGAAGGATGGGAAAAATATTCACTGCATGAATTGTTGATAATGTAGTGGGGTCCTTCCTCAAGGGGACCCAGCCAAGGGGTTCTGGGTCTGTAAACTGGCTCAAGTTTGGAAACTGAATGAGGGGCTATGATTCTCTGTTTTTAAAATTGAAATTAGCCTCTTGTCCATTTGACCTGGAAGTTTTCTGCTTATATAAATTAAGTAGGAATGCAGTAGGCTGCCTATCAATTTTACTTCTAGAACACTATGATTAATTAGCCACTGACAGAGCTCTATATGAGTCACACTATTCTGATTGCTGTTTTGCTTGTGCTGTCCGTTATGATAGCTACACCCAACACCCACCTTGCTTTTGATGGTTGAGTGCTGCCACTTGGCCCTTGCCACCTTGGGACCCAATTATTTCCATTGTATTTAAATTTTGTAGTTGAATGACTGCAGTTTTCACTGTTAGATCTGCTATACAGAGAAGAGCAATTACAGGGCTCTTCAAAGATGCAGGTGCTACCCCCACAAATGTGTTTCCCAAGGCATTGGTCAAGGGTAAATCCTCTGGACCCTCCCAGCTGGAATGAGTAGGTCTAAAGTGACTATTCCTCTCCACCATTCCAATCTCCCTCAGCCTTTGGATCCCTTCCTTTACATTAAACCAAAGGAGATCATGCATTTTCAGCTTGCTCACAGTGGGACATCTTTTCATTCATATTTTGGCTAACCAAGCAAATAAACTATTAGAACATTTATTAATTCCCCAAGTTCCAACATTAAATGCAGAGTCCCTACTTAGTGGTCCCAAATCAATAAATTCAGCCTAATCCATCTCTGTGTTTCTTCCATCATTATCTCACACCCTTAATATCCATTCCCTTGCCTGTTCTTCAGATTTCTGTTAATATAAATTAGAAAACTCAAGGACTTCTTTTAGAATGTAGGTCACCTTCTCATGGGTCATACTCTCAACTTAACATCTAGGGGCCCACCGGGACTTCAGTGTAGTTATAATTCTAGAAGTAAACAGGGGTGCTGGGGGTGGTTCCTGAGGAGAATCAACATTATTTTTCCTCTCAACTGCCTCAGAGGAGGCCATCACTGTTCGACCTCAGGTAGTGCAAGGTTTATCTTCTCAGGCAAAGGTGGAAGGGCTGATGGCAGCACAGGTCAAGGAGGGCGTGTTGCCACTACTGGGGATGGAGAAGCTGTTTCTTCTGGCAAAAAAGGGTTCATCAGGGTTCACAAGCTCAGTGTCCCCAGCTTCATCAGGGTCCTTGAATACATCCCCATTCTGAGTTGCAGGGTCCCATTATTTTCCAGTCAGTGCCCTCACTTTAACAGTAGACACCTGGCAAGGCTGTGCATGCACCTTTCGTTGCAGGTCAGCCACTCACATGATAAAAGCTTGTATCTGATTTTCTACAATTTTAGCCTTTTCTCTACAGGAGGAAAGATGCTGACTGAGGGCAGTTCCAGCAGATTTGAGGTTCAGTGTCTGCTCCTGAAGCTGGGAGACAGAGTCCTTGAGTTCATCACTTTCTTTCACCACTTTATCCACTGAACTTAGGAACAACCAGCCAGCTTCAGTATGTGCCTTGGTTCTCCACATATGGTCAAAGGTATTACATATAGAGTCACTAAACTTGTCTCTCATGAGCGGTGAATCAGGAGTATCAAATGCATGTATTTTGTATAACTCTTTAAAGAGTTCATGCCAAGAACTATCAATGTTCTTCATACTGTTAGAGTTCTGAGCATTTTCGGGTTTAATAGTATTAAGCAGCCAACTCCAGAAAATCCAAAACCAACGAAAGAACTTCATGCTTAATATTCTGTTCCTCTAGAACCACTCCTAGTATTAAAATAAGTATTAGGGTTTACTAGAGGGACAGAACTAATAGAATATATACATATATGACATATACATATACATATACACATAAACAGGGGAGTTTATTAAGTATTAACTCACACAGTCGTAGAGTCCCACAGTAGTCTGTCTGAATGCTGAGGAGCAAGAAGAGCCAGTCTGAGTTTCATAACCGAAAATCTTGGAGTCTGATATTCGAGGGTAGGAAGCATCCAGCATGGCAGAAAGATGTAGGCTGGGAGGCTAGAGCAGTCTCTATTTTCACATTTTTCTGCCTGCTTATATTCTAGCCATGCTGGCAGCTGTTTAGATTGTGCCCACCCAGATTAAGGGTGGGTCTGCCTTTTCCAGCCCACTGACTCAAATGTTAATCTCCTTTGGCAACACCCTCACAGACACACCCAAGATCAATACTTTGTATCCATCAATCCAATCAAGTTGACACTCAGTATTAACCGTTACAACTCCCATGTTTATTGCAGCACTATTCTTAGTGACCAAAATGTGGAATTGCCCTAAGTGCACACCACAGATGAATGGATAAAGAAAATGTGATATACGTATATATACAATGGAATATTATTCAGCCATACAAAATAGTGAAATCCTGTTATCTGCAACAACTCTGATGGAACATGAGTCATTATGTTAAGTGAAACCAACCAAGTAGCCTGTAATCCTAGCATTTCGTTAGGCCAAGGTAGGTGGATTGCTTTTGCCCAGGAGTTAGAGACCCACCTCGGCAACATGGAAAAACCCAATTTCTACAAAAATACACAAAAATTAGCCGTGTGTGATGACATGCACCTCTGGTCCCAGCTACTCCGGAGGCTGAGAGGTGGGAGAACTATTTAAATCTGGGAGGTCGAGACTGCAGTGAGCTGAGATAGAACCACTCCACTCCAGCCTGTCTCAAAAAGAAAAAAAAAGACAAATATCACAGACTCTTACTTATATGTGGGAGCTAAAAATGTGGACCTCATGAGGATTGAGAGTAGTTTAGTGGTTGCCAGAGGCTTGGAAAGGTGGGGGTGGGGTGAAGATGATTTGATTAATGAGTACAAATATACAACTGATAGAGAAATAAGACCTGGTATTAGAACAGTAGGGGGACTGTAGTTTAAAATAATTTATTGTACATTTCAAATTGCTGGAAGAGAAGAACTTGAATGGTTCCAGCATAGAAAAAAGACAAATATTTAAGGTGATGGATATTCCCAGTATACTCATTTGATCTTTATGAATTATATGAATGTATCAGATTATCACATATACCCTGAAGCTATGTATATCTGTTATACATCAGTACAAAGATTATTTAATTGTTCTTCATAATTGTCGTAGTAGAGATTTTTATATTTTCCTTCAGCATAGGCAAAGATTAGGAGAAATAGCTATATGTCAACATCAGTAAGATTTTTAACCAATAGTAGTTACTTAAAAATAGATTTAGGTGATGTGGGGATGGAGGCAGCAAACCACCATGGCATGTGTATACCTTTGTAACAGTCCTGCAAGATCTGCACATGTATGGCAGAACTTAAAGTATAGTAAAAAATTAAAAATTAAAAAAATCTTACAGAAAAAAAATTGAAAATTAAAAAAACATAATTCACTTCCAACAATAAGACTCTACTATTAGACTTGTGATTATTAATATCACCCTTCTTCATTAGTGTATGAAGTCCTGAGGGCAGGGGTGGTATCTGACTTATGTCCTTAATATGCAGCACATTGTAGGTGCTCAAAAAATACTCATCAAATCAAAAAAAAAAGATTTATTCTTATATGAGAAAAATTTTTTCCTTTAAGCCAATTTTTAAATTTCTTGACTCAAAAAGAATTCCCAACTGACATTATTTATTGAACAATTTATTTGTGACAGATATAACGCTAAAAGCATTATATGTGACAGATATGCTAAAAGCATTATTTGTGACAGATATAATACTAAAAGCATTATATGTATAAACATACAAACCACAGGGTCATCTTGACAATATATTCCTAGAAACATCAATCCAGTTTTCAAAACAATTAGAACATAATTTAAATAAATTATTTCCTCAAAAAAATACAAAACAGAAGTCATGATCATAAAACACAGTAAAAATTCTTAGAATCCTGCTCCTCACTCTCCTCATGCCTTTCCACTTGAGCACCTCCCCCAAATTGTCTTCGCAGCTTCTCTCTCTCTACATGAAAGTCTTCAGAACTCTCTTATAATGTCAGCCATGTCATCCCTTTTGTCTGTTATTTCCAATTTAATTTCAACTCACTCCCTAGTTTTTCTCTTCACGTCTTACCTAGAATAAACAGAGAGGCTATCACAAAGTCAGAAATTTACTGTGACAGGCATTACTAATGTTTACTAATATGTTTCTCCTCTGTTTCCAAATACATAGAATATTACACTGCCCAGCTCTTGAACTTAGGTGTGGCCATGTGACCACTGTGACCAATACAGTTAAAAGAAGCATCCTTTAATTCTGGGTAGAAATATCAACCATGGGTGCTTGATTCTCTAGCATTCTGTTCTCCTGCTAGCATGTTGTGAAAGCATGTGTTGACATAGAGGTGCCATAAGATCCAAAGAGCAGAAAATGCTGAGCCAACAGTGGAGGACAGCTCCTCAGAGAGTTGTCTGCAGAGAACTTAGCTGAAGGAGCTGGAGGTTGTTTGTTATCACAGAAAACCTAACTGGTTTTTACTTCTGCATTTATTTCTGGTGGGTAGGAGAAGGGGCTCTAAATATTTATATGTTAACATTCTTCATACTTGCATCTTCTCATTGAATTATCAAAACAACCCCATAAATTGGTACCACATTTACATCGATTTTGTAGATAAGGATACAATAGCTCACAGAAGTGAAGTTGCACCAGGGCAGTAGCTTCTAAAATGGCAGCGCTGGGGCTTACACCCAGGTCAGAGCCCATGCTCCTTGACTTTACACTCCCTTGCCTCCAGTAGTATTTGTTCATCTGCCAAGTAAAGCACTAAACACTTTTCTCTTTGACATCACAGTCCTTACACATCTGATGAGCACCAGTTGTGTTCACAGCCTCATCCCAGATGGTTGCATAATAAATTTAATGATAGAAGAGGTGTTATTATCTTCTAGTTACAATGATATGAGAAAACTGAATAAAAACAAAAGTGATTAGCCTATAGTTGAGACTATTTTAGACTTAAAAACTTGTTAAAAGAGTAGATCTCATGTTAAATGTGCTTATTATAATTTAAAAAACAATGTTTATTACACTTATTTATAACATATAATTATTTCCAAAGGTGATTTTGAGAGGCTACCCAATTTATGAATTGAAAACATTGTAGTAGTGGTATACACGTCAGTAATCAATGAAAGGCATAGTTAAGCAAATCTATGAAGAATGAGATTGGGTCATTTGGAATGTGGTGCCCTCACATAACATGTTTTATTTCAGTTCCCCATTCTAGTTGATTGATAAAGTAGACACTTTCAGGTTCTCTGGACAACTTAACTCCAGGGGTCCATTCTACTGATCTTTCTTTCAGCTGCTTTTAGAAGTCACAAGTTTCTTTCAAATTCCTCTATGTCTTGTAGTAACCGTACTTCACAAATCTTTTTGAATCATCAAGTTCTTGTCTCTGAAACAAAGATCTGGTTACATTCATTGTGAATGCCTTCCTTTAGCCACGTAAAATGGAAACTTTCTGTTTTCATCTGTTCAAGTATCTACCAGTTCATTTAGAGGCCACAGAGAAATCAGCAGAAATGCTTGCTACTGTACACTTCAGTGATTCTAGTTACTACAGTTAAAGAGTGAAAAGGATGCATTTTCCTGATGTGTTACCGATTTTTAAATTTTCCCTATGCCTTCTGTATTCAATATATAGTGATTCAAAAAATAAATGCAATTTATAGACTTACATTGTCTACTCCAAATATTTTTATTCAATATTTTATCTTTTCTAAAGTGTATAAGTTTAGGTAGATGTTATTACAGTCCATGACATCTGGCATCTAGACTTAGTATTGCATTTGATAAAAACCAGCAAAAAATGGAATCATTGAAATTGATTGTAGTTTCTGATAAAATAAGCCTTTATCAGTTTGAATCATACATTAAAGAACATCAGAACAACCAACTAGAATTTACAAATGTTACTAATTTTCTGGATGTTCTTATAAAACAATAAGAGACATTTCAAATTTCTTGGTGCTTTCCGCCTAAAATAGACTCATTAAGTTATACTTAAAATATGAAGTGTAGATTGATATTTGAAAACATTAAAAACATAGGAGTGGTGAGGGCAAAATGAAAAATCAGCAGAAAGTAGCAATGATAACTACCTACAAAGACAAACTCAAATGGCTTTGCATTACAGCCCCACACAACATTTTTCTAACTGTGCTTCTTTATGGGATATAGGTTAAGCATCATTACTTTGCTGAGTGGAAGGAGTCAAGATTATGGTAGTAACTGCCACTTAAAAGATCAGGGAATCTAAGCTAGGTATGGTGGCTCAAGTCTGCAATCCCAGCACTTTGGGAGACTGACACAAGAGGATCCCTTGAGCTCAGGAGGTGCACACTTCAGTGAGCCATGGTCATACCAGTGTACTTCAGCTTGGGTGACAGAGCAAGACTCTGTTGCTAAAAAAAAAAAAAAAAAAAAAAAAAAAAAAAAAAAAATTTCAGGGATTCCAAATTCACATAGTACTAAGTCCTTGTTTTGCCTATACTTCCACAGAAAGCACCTAAAACTGGGTGTGGAACGTTGTGATCATAAAAACATGAAAACGATATAAACTTTGCAGTGAAATCTATGTACTTATCAACAGATTATTCTGTTGGTATTGTTTACATATCTGAGCATCTCAAAGCTACCAAGTAATCTAATTTATAAGAAAGATAATAGCTCATGAGACATTTGCAATTAATGGAAATTGAGTATTTTTCATATGATGTTAACAAGCTGTTAATAGAAGTCACATTTTAATTCAGACTTTGATGTGTGATTTGGTAGTCTATTGCTGCACAAAACCTACCCCAAAACTTAATAATTTAAAATGCAAACTATTATTCAACTCTAGAGATTGTAATTTGTTGATTTCAATTTTTCAAACAATGGAAATTTTCAATTGCGCAGGATTACGTGTGGTCAGTCTGTCTGTATTCTATACGGTACCACCTGGGGTGGTGAAAATGAGGCTGACAGATCCATATCTAAGCTCACTTACTCAGTAGCAAACACGTTGTTGATGGCTGCCAGCTGGTAACTCAGTTGGGGATGCTGTCTGCAGGCCTTGATTCTTCTTCCTATGGACTTCTCCATGTGGTTGCTTGGGCTTCCTTACAGCATGGGGGCTGGGTTCCAAGAGGAAGAAAGCAGAAACTGCTAGTTTTCTTAAAGACTAAACCCAAAACTGGCCCAATAGCATTTCCACTGAATTTAATGGTCAAAGCAGTCCTAGGCCAGCTCATGTTCAAGAGGGTGAATGAAGGAATAACCTCCACTTGAAAGGAGAGCTTCATGCCTGTATAAAAAGCAATAAATTAATAGTGGCCATCTTTGCATGTAAATCCCTACATTGTAAACAGAGGATACTAGATTTGAAAGTAGGAATGAGTAATATTAGAAATTTGATCTTTGGTCAATATAATCTTCAGTATTCATTTCAGAAAATTGTAGAAACTCCTTCTTTGTTGAATAATCAATTTCTTCCTCGTAAATGTCAGTTACTAGTGATTATTTGAAATATAGAGAAGGCTGAAGCCTACCACAAAAATTGATCAGATACAGAGAACACAACTAGTTTGAAGAGGGGGAACTTAAAACCACAGCGTGGCTCTCCGCTAATACCTCTGATATGATAGTGTGCAGGAATGCCTAAGAATCTGACTAGCTTTTTGAATTTTCCTATTTCTCAATATAATCATAACTAATATTAGGTACATTTTTTGCTACAGATTGAAAAAGAATCTTTAGAAATCAAGATATGAAATAGCAATATATGAAACACAAAGTAGCTGAGTTTGCAGGATTTTAACTCGGAATAGAAGAATAAATGCCTGCATGCACAAAAGTAATCAGTTTTTTGCCGAACTCTTTTACAGAATTTTATCTGAGAGGATGGTTTCTCTCTAGGCAAATCTAAAATGAACATTTTGTGGTGAGGCTCCCAGTCTCAGTGTCAACTTGGGTTTTTCAAGCTTGATATAATGTGGTTAGTGAGCTTGAGAGGGTTATATCTGAGTTTCTCAACCTCAGCACTATTGGAATTTTGGGCAGGGTAATTCTTTGTTGTAGGGGGCTCTCCGTGCACTGTGGGATGCTTAGCAGCATCCTCAGCCTCATACCCGCTAACTGTCAATAGATTTAGTGGGCAATGAAAACATCTCCAGACGTTGTCAAATGTCCCCTGAGGGTAGAATTGTTCCTGGTTAAGATCTGCATTTAAATAAATTTATAACTAAAAAAAGTATTTTTCTCTGGGGCAAGATTTTTTGTTGTTGTTGCAATAGTGTTCCTTGGTCCTTTCATAGTTGAAGGTATCTTCATGAGATGTATTTGCTTTAATTTAAATAAAAAAAGGTTTCTTCAACTGAAAATTTAGGTTGTTATCTCAGGAAGTAGAAATGGATATATTAGCTTGATTTTAATGCATTTCCCCTCCAAGGCTACTTGTGGATACTCCCAATAAGTGATGTTTTTAATGCAAAAATTTTAAGAAAGAACTTCATAAAACAAGAAATATAGGGCAAGAATTTATGAACTATACTGTGGAAAGAAACTTCACTATCAGCTGTCATCAGACATATACCACAATAGCACTAAAAGGAGTTTAGATAGCATGTTGCCCCAACTAATAATTTATAAATGAAGAAATAAAGACTTAGAGAGGATTATTTGACTTGGTTACATCTTGATACTTAATCACAAGCAGAATCAAAATTAGAAACCAAAGCTCCCAATTTTCATCTCAGTTCTCTTCTTAGTACTCTGCTTTTGAAGGGAGCCTTCTCTTGTTATCTTCATGACACGGTATTTTTACATAAACATGTGCTGCTGTATTTTTAGATAGGAACATATAACACTGTGGGTGTAAGATTGAGAAACTGGAGGAAGGAGTGAGATGGCAAGGAATGCTTATTTCAAGGAAATTCCATGTCTGTGGAGTCTGTTATAATGAGGCTTAATAGTAGTATTGAACACTTGTGGGATATGTACATACGAAGTAGTAATGCACATGTGTGTGTGTATATATGTGTATATGTATATATATGTCGGCGATATCTACTTATAAAACTATCCTTCCTCTGCTCTCCCATCCCAATAACTGCTTTGATACCAGCAGTGTGGTGGAAGTACGATTTACCTACCTATTTAAGACACAGTCAAATCTAGTTCCATTCCCTAGCATGACATTTACACCATGATTTGAATATAGTTTGACGGTTTTTCCAGATAAATTAAGCCTAAGGAGTGGGATGAAAGGAGGGTCAAATAGCAACCTCTCTTGCAGTGATGAGAAGCATCCAGAGAAAGGCTCCCTTGGGGAAGTCTACAAGCCAGCACTGTCTTCTCCAAAGTTCTTCTGTCTCTACTTTCTAGATTCCTCTCAAACCTTTCTGTCACTGTGCTGACCTTTTGCTATCCCTGATGCCAGAAAACTTTCTTCTTTGAGTTCATTCAATCCATTTTGTATTTACTCTTTAAAATTTAGAATACAGCTTTTTAAAATTTTTAAATATTTAAATAACAAAAATTGTGTATATTCAAAGTATACAATATGATTTGATATATGTACACAATGATTGTATAATGATTACCATAATGAAATTAAATTACACCTCCGTCACCACCCGCAGTCACCAGTGTGTATGTATGTGTGTGTGTGTGTCTGTGTGTGTGCTGAGGACATTTTATATATGCTTTCCTATCAAATTTCAAGTAGGTATTATATTAACTATAGTTACCATGCTGTACATTAGATTTCTGTAACTCGTAACTAAAACTTTGTACCTTCTGCCCACCAGCTCCCCATTTACCTTACACTCCAGTCCCTGGCAGCCTCCATTCTACTTTCTTGTATGTGTTTGACATTTTTAGATTCCGCACATAAGTGAGATCATACAGTATTAGTTATTCTGTGTCTGATGTATTTCACTAAGCATATGTCTTCCAGGTTCATTTATGTTGTTCTGAATGGCAAGTTTTTCTTCTTTTCTTTAGCTGAATAAGATATCATTGTCTGTGTGTATATGAACACACACACACACACACACACACACACACACACACACACACATCAAGGCCCTTGATCAATACAGATTTAACAACATAGGTACTTACATGTGGATTTTCTATCAATATAGGTTTGAACAGCATAGGTACGCTTATATGCAGACTTTCTTCTGCCTCTGCCATCCATGAAACAGTAATGTCAGCCCCTTCTCTTCCTCGTCCTCCTCAGCCCACTCAACTGGAAGACAGTGATATTGAAGACCTTTATGATGATCCACTTTCACTTGGGGAATAGTAAATATATTTTCTCTTCCTTGTGTTTATCTTAATAATATTTTATTTGCTGTAGCTTACTTTGTTTTAAAAATCCAGTGTATAATATATATAACATAAAATATGTTTTGACTGCCTATGTTATGAGTAAGTCAACAGTAGGCTTTTAGTCATTCAGTTTTTAGCCAGTCAGAAGTTATACATGGATTTTTGACTGCACAGGAGGTTGGTGCCCCAACCCCTGTATTGTTCAGGAATCAACTGTATATATTCCATATTTATCCACTCATCTTTCACTGAACAATTAGGTTGTTTCCATATTTTGGCTATTGTGCATAATGCTGCAGCGAACATAGAGTGCAGAGATTTTACTTTTAAACATTTAATTTAACTTTTTAAAAAATTTTTAAATGAGATGGAGTATTGCTCCATCACCCAGTTATAATCTTGGCTCACTGCAGCCTTGACCTTCTGAGCTCAAGCAATTCTCCCACCTAAGCCTTCTGAGTAGCTGAGAGCATACGTACATACCCAATACCAAGCTAATTTTTGTTTTGTTTTTTGTAAAGATGGTATCTGGCTATATTTGCCTCCTGGCCTCAAGCAATCCTCCTGCCTCAGTCTCCCAAAGTGCTGGGATTACAGGTATGACTTTTTAAAAAAAAAGGCATGACTCATCATGCCTAGCCCAAATTTTATTTTTTGTGATATTGATTTTGTTTTCTTTGGCTATAAACCCAAATGGATAGTATGATAGTTTTTTTAAAATTTTTAATTGTTTGAGGAAACCTTCGCATTGTTTTTCATAATGACTATACCAATTTACATTTTGACCAAAAGGATTCCCCACATCCTTTCCAGCACTTGTCATCCCTTGTCTTTTTGATAATAGCTATCCTAACCAGTGTAAGGTGATGGCTTATTGTGGCTCTGATTTGCTTTTCCCTGATGATTAGTAATGTCAAGCACTTTTTCACATATCTGTTGGACATCTGTATGGCTTTTTGAAAAAAAAAAATATTTGCAGGTCCTTTGCTCATTTCTAATCAGATTGTTGCTGAGTTCTGTGAGTTTCTTACATATCTTAGACATTTACTCCTTATCAGATATACGGTTTAAAAATATTTTCTTCCATTGCATATTTTGTTTGTTTCCATTGCTGTGAAGAAGCTTTTTAGTTTGATGTAGTCAAACTGCCCTATTCTCTACTACTTCCTTCCTTCTGCTAACATTGGGCCTTCTCTGTTCTTTTCTAGTTCCTTATAGTGTGAAGTGTTTATTGGAGAATTTTTTTCTTAATGTAGGCATTTATCATTATAAACTTCTCTCTGAGAACTACTTTTGTTGCATATTGTATGTTGTGGTATGTTATATTTCTATTTTCATTTGCCTCAAGATATTTTGATTTTTCTTTATATTTATTCTTTGATCAATTGGTTTTTCAAGATGTGTTTAGTTTGCACATATTTGTACATTTTCCAAAATTCATCCTGTTATTAATTTCTAGTTTTATACCATTGTGGTCTGAAAAGCTACTTGAGATTATTTCAGTCTTCTTAAATTTATTGAGACTTGTTTGTGGTTAAGCTTATGAGTTATCCTGGAGAATGTTTTGTGTGTATTTGAGGAAAAAAAAAACACTATACTTTGCTTCGCTGGAGGGAATGTCTATATACATCTTTTAGTTCCATTTGTTTTATATTATTATTCAAATCTGCTGTTTCCAGATTTATTTCGATCTGCACGATCTATCCATTTTTGAAAGTGGGGTATTAAATTCCCTTATAGTGACCTTTCTGGCTTTTGTGATACATTTTGATTGAAAATCTATTTTGACTGTTTTAAATATAGCTATTTTTGCTCTTGCTTGATAAGTATTTTCATGTAATATATTTTATCAGCCCTTCACTGTCAGCCTGTGTTTGTCCTTAAGGCTAAATTGTATCTCAGGTAGGTAGCATATAGTTGGATCTTGTTTTTATTTATCCCTACAGCCATTCTGTACCTTTTGATTGAAGAATTTAATTCATTTATATTTAAAATAATTAATGATAAGGCAAGAAGTTACTATTGCCATTTTGTTTCTTATTTCTTATTTTGATTTTAGTTCCTTTGTTCCTTTCTTATTCTCTTGGTTTCTTCCTTTGTGAACGTTTTTTGAAGTGGTATGCATTGATTCATTTCTCCTTCTTTTTCTTTTTGTTAATTAGGCTTTAGAAATGTTGGAGAAAACCTTTTTAGAGAGTAATGTACGTGGACATTTAATATGGTCTTACATATGAGAAAAAATGGGAACAATTAATACTCCAGTATAGTAGAAATATGGTACATTCAGGAATGTGGAGTGTATGGGACAGTCTACAGCCATAAAAAAATGTCTTCAAAGATATAATTGGTTGAAAATATGTTCATCAAAAATGGCATGTACTAATCCCTGTGCATGAGGAAGGGGTTGCAAAGATTATTTCTTTCCTTATGCAAAGAAGTTTTCACACGGGAGAAGGACATTACTGTCATTGGCCATTCTGCTAGAGGGTGGATTTTTTGTTATGGAGAAAGAAAAAGAAAATAATTCTGACATTTTCAAAGAAGATGTCCTTTAAATTTCTTTATTTCACTCTTAGAATTCTTATTTCTCTACATTTTGTCATTTAAAAGTACATGAGTTTAGGAGTTAGGAGATAGGAAACAATTAAGTCTACTAGTCTAATCCTAAACTAGAGGGACTGACATAGTCCCTTGATGCCTGTCAGATACAGTGAAATTCATTGGAGATGAGGTTATACAAAGAGGCTTCAAGTTAAAGCCTAACAGTAATAACCAGAGCAGATTTTCAAGGTTTTGAGAATTTACAGTCCCTGCTGTCTCTCAATCTCATGCATGATATATTTTATATAAAAAAATTAGTCTACCAAACAGCATGCATGATTCAAATAAATAAAAATTGCAATGGATATAATTCAACACATTAATAGTGGTAATCTCTGAATGGAGAAAATATAAATAGCTTCTATTTTTTCCAGTATTTTTATAAGGATTTTTTTTTTACCAGAACAATGACATATATGCAGACCAATACACAGAAACATACATGCCCACAGAATAAAAAATAAGTGAGGGTAGAGTCTACTTCAAAATCTGTGGGTATCAGGTTAGAGGTAAAATCAGAAGCCCTAGCTCAAATATGTTAACTGCTTATCCAAAAAATTAGCATGCTTTGATACTGCTTGAATATCAGTTTAGATCAGTATTCATCTGGTTGTATAATTTTATATAGAGTGTCCATTTCTTCAGATTCTCTACACAAAGCAAGACTCATTGTTTAGGGTCTGTCCAACATTACACCCTTATTTAAAAATGTTGCTTGGTTCCTGCTCAAGGATGAGATAAGCAGCTCACTGAGCAAAGATAAAGATCTGTTTGGTTAACTCAGCTCTCTCAGGGCCAGTGATGTAAAAACTGGAAGCTAAAATGCCAAGAGAGCCAGGATTTCTCCTAGCTTCTCACCTTGGTGAAGCCAAATGTGTTCTTTTCAGTCTGATTTGGAGGGGCACAATCACAGGAAACAGTAGACACATATAATGAGAGCAGATTAGGCTGGCTTATTGTGGGTGGCAGATAATCATTCCTGCATCACCTCCTTCAGGGCCCGGAGGCATCTGTAGCCAGATCCTTAGTGTGTATGGCTTTCAGTGTCTAAATTTCTATCCAGTAATTTCATCCTTTCTCTCTTTAGGGAGGGGTCTCAGCTGAGCTACTGTCATAATTCTGCACAAAATCCTAACCCTTTAGTCTCCAGATGAAAAGCTGAAAATTGAGACAAAGAATAGGAGGGGAATTGGACCTCTTCATGGTTTAAGCCTGAAAAATTCTAGTCTATTTCCAGAAATCTACTAGTGCCACACACTGTTCTAGGTGTTCAGCACCTATTATTTTTGGTCCTCAGAAATTCTGGGGATTCCAAATCATCTCTATATCTGTAACATTTCTGAGATACCTGGGGAAGGCTGGAGGGCTACGGGCATTGCTCTAAATGTACACATCCCACTCCAACCTCCCCAGGAACCTCTGGGGCATCACTGACCTGGAGATGGTCTTATTATCTCAGGACTGAGGCTAATGTCATGTTAAAAATCAGCCCAGGAAGTATACTTTGTTATCCCATGAGATCTTTAATTTAGTGATCATCCATGAATGATCCTGGTGACTGGAATTCTGGAAACGTATATGTGGAAAGCACAATATAGCAGGAAGAATTCTGAGATGGGCCCAGCCCCAAGATTCATGACTCCTAGTATACATGCCTTGTATAATTATGTTCCATCAAATACGGGTAGAATCTGTGAATATGATGAAATATCACTCCTGTGATGACATTACAAATCAGTTGACTTGTCTGATTTGCACTGACTTAATAAAGTTAGCCCTTAAAAGGTCATGGTCCCTTCCTGGAGACAGATTAGAGTGTAAGAGTATAGAGGGCCTAAGGAGAGGTGGCATGTGGCAAGAAACAAGGAGTAGCCTCTAGTTCTTAGAGTGTCCCCCATCCAACAACCAGCAAAACAGCAAGGACTTCAGTTCAAGAGTTCTGAGGAACTGTGCACCTTGCCACCAACCAGAGTGAGCATGGAAGAGGGCCCCAGGCATTAGCAGGATAGACACCCCAGAGCTAGCTGACTCCTTGATTCAAACTGGTGAGGTGCAGATAACACACCTCCAGACTCCTGACCCATAGAGACAGTGAGATAAATATATATTGTTTTAAACTGCTACTTTTGTGATAGTTTGCTGTAGAGTAATGGAAAACTAATACACACCTCATAATTCATTTAGTTTATGACCCAAATACTATACTAACAATGTCCACAAAAATGATTATGCAGCTTCTCCTTATATAGTGCCGTGGTATCAATGTTTGTGTCCCCTCATCCTCTAATTCCTATGTTGAAATCCTAACCCCCCCAGGTTACAGTAAGACATTTTGGAGGTAATTAGGTCATGAAGGCAGAACCCTCATGAATGGTGTTAGTGCCCTCCTAAAAGATCCCAAAGAGCTACCCTTCCCCTTCCACATGTGAGGGCACAGCTAGAAGACACCACCTATGAATCAGAAAGCAGGCCTCTACCAGACACCAAATCTGCTAGCACCTTGCTCCTGGACTTCCTAGCCTCTAAAACTGTAATGAATACATTTCTATTATTTATAAGCTACCCAGTTTATAATATTTTTGTTACAGCAGCCTGAACAGACTAAGACAAATACCCTCAATGACAGGGAACTCATTTTCTTTCAAAGCAACTTATTCAATTGTTGAACCTTTTAATTATCAGGCACTATGTTTCTTTTCATTCTGAGTTGAAATCGTCTACGTAATTTCTACTCATTGATCTTAGATCAATATTATGGGTAATGCAGGACAAATTCCCAATTTTTCTCTCATATGTTAGTTTTTCAATGATCTAAAGACTGCTATCACGATCAACCTAAATCTAATGTACTCTGTTTAAAAATCCAAGCTCCTGACTGATGCTTCCTCATTTGATGCTTTTTATAGATATTTCACCAGCTTGTGCACTTGAATTTGTTAAACACTCTTAAAACATGGAGCTACAACACTGCCCAAGGGAAGGTGTTGTAAGTACAGACCCTATGCTTTCATCGTCTCTTTTCTCAGTGTGTAGCAACTGATGATTGTCAGTATTTATCTTAGGGTAGCTGCCCTGGAAAACAGACCTCAACACAAAATTTCACTTGCACAGAATTCAGTGGGGAGTACTTCCAGGGAGAACATCCGTGAGGTCCTGAGGAAAGCAGAGTGAGGCCGAGGAGGTGTTGAAGTGCAATGCAGGCACAACAGAGCCTCAGACTGTTACACAGGGAGCTCTGGAGCTCTGACGGCCCTTCAAAATTGTCCCAGATTGAAGCATGGGGATTGGACCTTAATATCTCACATCAACTAATAAATCATTGATGAAACTGCTCCGGAGAAGAGATGTAAACTTGCATGGTGTTGACAGTTTTTGCTGAGGTCAATTTTTAACCTCTGAGCCCTTGGTTGGCGATACCCCTGGGCAATAGGGGAAGGAGCATCTCAGGAGATCTTGGTGGCACCCAACAGCAGTCATTACAGTCTATTTATTGTGCTCCTAAGATCTATTTGCTTCATATAAAATTGTATCCCGTTAGGGAAAAGCTCATCCAGGGTTCTGGTTGGTTTTTCTTCCTGAATAAGTAAAAGGAAGTTCAGTGGCATGAACCACAGCCTTTTGCCACTAAAGTTCATATGCTATGCATTCTTTTTTCTTTCTCCTGTATTATTCAATTTAGATTCTCCCCACCCTCAATAAGCCCCCCTGTGGTCAAGGTGAATTATTTGATAAGGTGACTCAAACACTCATTGCTGAAGGGTTGGATTTCCCTACTCACCTTACCTCTTTCAGGCTTTGTTTGTTGCCTGAAATAAATTGTCTATTTATTTAAATTGTGCAGAAGAATAGCAAGATATGCCCCTGAATTTCAGGTGTTCTTCCTTACCTTTACTTTGAAAGAGCAAACCTACTTTTGCCTTATAATTAGGTAAATTATGCCCGAAAGGATGTTAATTCTTCCTTGCTTATTTTTCTCTTGGCACCAGGAACCTGAAGCAGTAGAGTGGCAGACACAGCTTAAAATTTAACATGATTCTTTCTGCATCCAGTGGTAAAAGTATTTCCTTTTAGGAACCAGTACCTCTATAGACACAAAGCCTGGAATTGTGAAAAGAAAAACCCAAAATTCTCCAAGTAGGTCATTGGGTGGGAATAAAAGTATGCAGGACCACTGTTTCTATCTCTTTGTTTCACATATTGAGGACATAGCCACCTTCTAGTGGTTATTCATTTAGAGTATATATTCTGTTCTGGTGAGTAAGTAGCACAGAGCACCATCAGCAAGATGGAACCTCTGTTGTGCCTTCTATAGGCTATTTGATTTTTCTGTCACGTTGGTGGTTTCCAAGGGCTGTTATATGTGACAGGATTAGTGGCTTTAATAGTCATATGTCCATTGCCACATATTTATTTCTGTAAAGCAGTAACTTTAGGTAGATGTATGTTGTAAAACATCCCGCTTCAGTGAATTAAAACTTTGTAAATCCTCTGATAGGCTAAACAGATAAGACTCTCTGGGAATATAAACCAAGAATATATGTCAGTTTTGCTCAAGATAAAATGCTGACCCTTTCAGCAATTCCACCAGAAGGAAAAAGCCTCAGTATAACAAAACTGCCAATGTTAGGGGCTAGTTAGGCTCCTTATGAAATGGTACCATATCAAGGACTCAGCATGGGTCCTTTTCTTTCTGGCAAGTTGGATATTTGGCAATGGCAGAAACTAGAATGGCTTCTGTGGCATCCCATGCATAGCCTCCACTCCTGCCACCAAGTGACCACATGAATGTTAATGGCAGATTGAAATTGATTGATGAAGCAGGTTAAAATCAACTGGCTAAGCCATCATGTCAAATTGGTTGGTGGGTCTCTTTCATATGGATAAATTCTGGTAGCCATTAATATGCAATCTGAAGACCTTCACCCATTGAGCGTGATTCTATTGTTATATTCAAATGCTTCTTTTGAAATTTCCTAATATTTCTCCATCTAGCCCCCAGATTAATAAACCAAGCTACTCATCACTTTCAGTGCATTTTTATATATTATTATATCAGGCTACTTCTATACCTACAGAATGTGAATGATCAAGTTCACTACTTGAAGTTTTGTCTGTTGAGATTTCCTCTCACTATTGTCTTTCAACACCATACCTGAGTAGGGCTATAGTGTAGCTGCAATTCATTTTTGGCTTGTATCAACGTATTCAACCAACCCATCCATGAACCAGTCTTACATGGTTTTTCTTCTGCATTTGGTTCCTTTGGCAGAGAATTAGTGAATTATAGTCATTGGTATGCAGTGTTTCATAGTCCTTACTGCAGATTGGTCCTCTTCTTTAGACAGTGAACTCAGGGTCCAAAAATGGGTTAACTTCAAGAATCTCAGCAACAGATTATGACTTTTCATTGAGGTAATAGCCTTCAGCTTTCTAATCTTCCACTTTTCTTTTCTTTTGAATATACAAATTAAATAATACTTGTTAAATACCATGTATTTTGCTCCTAGCAACTCCATGTTTCATACCTTTCTATGGATCAAG
This sequence comes from Cacajao melanocephalus, assembly GCA_963573385.1. NCBI lineage: Eukaryota > Metazoa > Chordata > Mammalia > Primates > Pitheciidae > Cacajao > Cacajao melanocephalus. The sequence continues at coordinate 31,331 of CAUYLG010066129.1, read as the reverse complement.
TTATGCTGGTTGCCACTCTGAGTATGCTACTAATTTAGATAATTGTGTCTAACTTGCTTCTACTGAATAAATATCATCATCTGATCACTATTACTTAGAGGATTTTTTTTTAAGTTCCTGTTGCTATCAAGTTGTAACAGCATTTGTAACAATCAGCCCTGACCTACAGAAGAAAAGCATGACTGAGCTTCTATATGATTCTCATTCCTTGTTGTTTTAATAAACAGGATAGATACACTTTGGGATCTATTTTTAGGTATAGACAAAAGGACTTGCTGATTAATTAGATGTGGGAAATGGCATAAAGAGAGATAAAATGGACAACTCCTAAATTTTAGACTCAGACAATGAGAGTGCGACGTCACCATTCACTGCCATGTGGAAAGCTGCAAGAAGAGCAGGCTGGGTAGAAGGGGATGTTGGAGGAGCATAGAGACTTGTACATATAACATTTTTTGACTGCAAGATAGAACTTTGCATATAACCTACTACAGTTCATCATTTTATTTTTGTTCTGCCTGGTTGGGCTGGCATATAAGGAAAGTGATCATCTGCCTTTAATTAAAGCTTACATAGCAAAGCCTGAATCAGAATCAAACCCATGTCTGGTGTGGTAAAACATGAGCTAAAGGAGCAGGTTGTTTTCCTGGCACTTTTTCAATTCTTCCCATTTCTTAATATTCCATGAGTCTCTGCTTCTTGGGCTGCTGGAGGCAACTGTTTCAGGGAGAGTCATTTTGGGAAGAAGGTAGAGGAAGAAGGTGCCACCGTTGACATTGTAAATCATGGATTTTCAAGGAAATTAGAGAAGACACAACCGTGGGGAGCACACTCAACTAGAAATAGCTCTAATATTATTCAGGGGCTAGAGAATCTGACCTTTTTAGCTTAACTCATTGATGGGGAAGATGATTCTTCTTACTGCATGCTACAGCTTTCCTGAAAGAATTAACCACCAAATTCATATACTAGTTTGTCAGCAAGCTTTCCTCATACTCTGACTGTGGGGGAGACTGAGCCAGATGCCTCATTAAGAGTCTGGCTTTAAGACAAAGCAGATTATGTTGGAGAACCAGAAATGGTTACACCATTTTACAAACGGAATAATGAGGGCGTGAGGGGAAGTTTTTGTTGTTCTTGTTGTTAAATTCATATTGAAAAATGTCAGCAAGCCTGGAGAAGGAGGGTGCTTGCCAATTTTGGGACCAATTAAAGGGAAATCTGCCCTGTGACAGAAAGATAGAGCAAAAAGTTTGACTCTGGCAGCACCTGTGCCCATTGGCATGCTGATAAAATGATTGCAATCAGATTGAAAATAAGATCCTACAGGTGGAAGTGGTTTTTAATGGTCCAGCTCTCCACCTCTAAAAGGTTCATTTGAGCCCATTTATAAAACATTACACAAAAAAGACCCTTTGCCGAAAGTTTTTGCAGCCTCCATCAACCTTCCCTTGACAAATGTTGACAGCTTCCTCAAATTACCAGGTTCCATTCAAAATACACCAATTTAAAAAATATATTTTTATTTATATTCATGTATTATTTTTGCATGCAAATCTCTCTTTTAGGGAGCTGGAGATTTGGAGCCCAGACTCTCTGACACCTGAGTCTTTCTACACTTGGCAGTTTCTTGCATTATATGATGATACTTTTTAATTCAGAAAAATTTTAAATGCAAATTATCCTAAGCAGTCAAATTCAGATGTTTAAGAACCCTGATATGATTAGTAAAAAAAGAGCCATTCTCAGAGGATAAGGACCTAAATTAATTAATACATTGGGAAGAAGAAATATAGATAGCAGCTAAATATTAGGAGTTGGGCAGTTAAAATTGGAAGAAACCTTTCTCATTTCATGCAGTGCTATTTACTTTACCTCTATTTTACAAGTCCTATATTAAATAATTATAGAGCAATTGAGAAGCAGTTACGTCAAGAAATAGATTTAAAAAGCATCTATACCTTTGAAGTTGTGATAGAGAGATGAATCATCCCCCAAAGATGTCCATATCCCAATCTCCCTAGTCTGAATGTGATACCTTATGTGTCAAAAGAGACACTGCAGATGTAAGGCAATGGACCTTGAGATGAGATTAGCCTGGATTATGTGGGTGGGCCCAATCTAATCACATGAGTCCTTAAGATCAGAAATCTTTTTGGTTATGTCAGAGAAAGTTGTGATAGTAGAAGGGTCAGAGAGATGTGGGGTTACTGGCTTTGCAGATGGAAGAAGGAGGACATGAGCTAAGAAATGCAGGTGGCTTCTAGAACTTGGAAAAGGGGAGGAAGTGAATTCTCTTTCAGAGCTTCCGTAAAGGAACACAGCCTTGCAGTCAGCCAGCGTATATGTCTATATAAACACAGAATAATTGGGATTTTTATTGTGTTTATGTAACAACAACAACAACAAAACTTATTTAGAATTCCTACTCTGCTCCAAGAATGGTGAATTTCATTAATTGTAAAGCCTTTTTTCCCTGAGCTCCTTAATGAACCCATCAAGGAATATATTTACACGCCATCTTATGTAGCTACCAAGCCAGAAACTTGGCAATCATCCTAGACTTCTCCCTCTCCCCGAGTCTTATCTCTAATCTGTCATCAACCTCTGCCAGTGTTGCCTTAAGTATTGTGCTTGACCGTTTCTCTCCATTTCTATTACCACCACCACCTTTGTCTAACCACCGTTATAGTCTGCCAGGACTACAAGTAGCTTCCTGTGCTGTCTCATTTTGCTCCCACAAAGTAGATCTCCACATGTATCACACATGCATTTAGAATTATGTTTTCAAAATGCATATCTAATACTATCCTAAGTGAAATATTTCAATTATTTTTGTATTGCTTTAGGATCAGGCCAAAATATCCTGAATTTCTCCAAAAATGATCTGCATCATGTGACTTTTTTCCGCTTCTCCATTTGTGTGTGTGTATGTGTGTGCAAGTGAATAAATATTTTGGGTAAAGCTTGAAGTGTTGACATTTTGGTCTGGATCACTGTACACGGCAAGGACACAATACAAGAAAACTTCATGAATTAATTTTGAGGACATTTTAGCCAGACATACCCCTGATAAAAATTGGGATCTATATGGTTTGTATTTCTCCTTTTTAACTAAATCTTATATGGTATACATTTTTCTGTTTCATTAGAAGTTTTCCACATACAGTAAATGAGAGTAAGAGAGACATTGGATGTTGGCATGATTCAAGTGAGCCCCCATCTAAGACGGTAAATAACAATGGAATCTATAGGTCTTGTACTGCCCAATGGGTTTACCTTGCCCGATGCCTAGACAAAGCCGATTCACCAAGACAGGGGGAATTGCAATGGTAAAAAAGTAATTCATGCAGAGTGGGCAGTGTGGGAGACCAGAGTTTTATTACTCAAATGAGTCTCCCAGAGCATTTGAGGATCAGAGTTTTTAATGATAATTTGTCTGAGGCTCGGGAAGTAGGGAGTGCTGATTGGATTGGAGATGAAATCATAGGGGCTTGAAGTGAGTTCTTTTTGTTGACTTCTGTTCCTGGTTGGGGTCGCAGGACTGGTTGAGCCTGATTATAGGTCTGAGTGGTATCATCTGCTGCATCGGAATGCAGGGTCGGTAAAATATTTCAAGCACTGATCATAGGTTTTGCAACAGTGATGTTATTCCCAGGAGCAATCTGGGGAGGCAGAAACTCTTGCAGCCAGAGGCTTCGTGGGCTCTAAACAGTAATTTCTAATCTTGTAGCTAATTTGTTAGCCCTACAAAGGCAGACTGATCCACAGTCCAGAAGGGTTTTTTGTTTTTGTTTTTGGGAAAGGGCTATTTATCAATTTTGTTTCAGTGTTTAAATTATAAACCAAGGCTAAGTTGGCCTACACCTATAAGTGAACAAAGATAGTTTCGAGATTAGAAAGCAAGATCGGCTCAGTTAGGTCTGATCTCTTTCACTGTCATAATTTCCTCAGTTAACGATTTTCACAAAGGTGGTTTCATTGTCAAAACAAACGTTAGGATTCTGCGGCTGCTGTAGTTGCTGGTGTCTATGAAAACCATTTCACCCACTGATCTCATGGAGGTTTTCCTCTTCCTGCCAAAACAAAATGAAGAAAACTAAACTGCCATTTATTAAGAGCTTGAGTTGTGCCAAGCGCTGTGACATTTGAAGACTATCTGAAGTATGTAAGAAAGATAGTAACTCTAACCTCTCTCATTCTGCAAAAGATGAAGCTAGGTCTGCATTTGTCATTCCTCTTAAGAGATATAAACCAAAAAGCATCTGAGACAGGCCTCAAGCAATTTAGAAGCTTATTGTGCCATGGTTAAGGACTATGATCCATGACACAGCTTCAGGAGGTTCTGAGAACATATGCCCAAGGTGTTGGTACAGCTTGGTTTTGTACAGTTTAGGGAGACAAAAGGTACAGGCAAAGACATAAATCAATACATGTAAGGTGTACACTGAAAGAAAGAAGCAGTGTGGAAAGAAGCAGTGTCTCAAAGTGGGGTCAGGGATGGTGGGGGCCTTCCAGGTCATAGGTAGATTTAAAGATTTCCTGATTGGCAATTGGTTGAAAGAGTTAAGTTCTTCCTGCAGAGTTGAAATTAGCTTGAGTTAAGGTTGGAAGGAGGTGCTGTGGAAGCCAAGGTTCTTGTCATGTAGACAAAGCTTCCAAGTAGCCAGCTTCAGAGAGAACAGATGTGTCAGACTCTCTGGAGAGACCTAGTAAGGGAAGGTGATTCCCTATAGAATGTAAATTTCAGAGACATTTCAAAATATGTCAAATAATGTATTTTGAGGGTAAAATACTTTGATTTCCTATTGGGCTCTGTTATCTATCTTGTCATGTACCCAAATCAGGTTGAAGTTGGTAGCTTACTGATACAAAGAGTCTGTTCTGTCAGTCTTGAGGTTTCTATTTTACTGTTAATGCTGGTCAGTTGTGTTTCCTGAACTCGAAAAAGAGGAGGGTATAATGAGCCATGTGTGACACCCACTATTTTTCCGTGGTGATGACTTGAACTAGTTTTTCAGGTTTGTTTGAGTCCCCTTGGTGAAATAGGAGATCCATTCTGTCAGGTGACGGGTGTTAGAATTTTGTTTTGGGTTTACAGAGACAAATTCATGGAAAAGTCAAGGGCCAGGGAAGATTACTAGGGCAAAATTCCACACTCCAAGAGAACTAACTGGCTGCCTTCTTAATCAGGTACTAGAAGCAAAGGGTAAAGAACTAGGAGCAGGGTGTGGTGGCTCACACCTATAATCCCAGCACTTTGGGAGGCTGAGGCGGATGGATCATTTGAGGTCAGGAGTTTGAGACCAGCCTGGCCAACATGGCAAAACCCTGTCTCTAGAAAAATACAAAAAATGGCCACATGTGGTGGCAGGGGCCTGTAATCCCAGCTACGTAAATCTGGAAGGCAGAGGTTGCAGTGAGCCAAGATCACACCATTGACTCCAGTTTGGAAGAGAGAGTGAGACTCACCTCAAAAAAAGAAAAAAAAAAAAAACTAGGGGCAAGTTGTTGAGAGTCTTGTGCTGATGGTCTTGGAGTCTGTCAATGACACGTTGATCTGATGAGTGTGGTCCTTAGTATTTCAAACTTTAATTTATTTATCCCATCTTGTCCCAGAAAGGTTTTATGGCAGTCTGTAAGCTATGTACATTACAAGAAGATAACATTTATTGAATGCAGGTAAAAGATTAAAAAGAAAAAGATGGGGGAATCATGAAATGAGGAATAAAGTTGAGGAAAATGATTCCCTAGGATATTTTTGGATTCTAAAGTACCAAACTCTGCCAAGATATCAACTGTCTCTGGCGATGGTTTAAATCCTGATAAGGATAGGCTAGCAGGGTTTAGGCCAGCAGGTGGGACCTCTGTTTTTGGAAGAGGCTCCCAAGTAGACAAGTTTCTGTCCTGTTTTCTCCTCAAGCATCTCACACTGTCTCTTCTGCAGACTTATGGTTACCTACGTAGTGTCTGGTTTCTGTGTGTACTTAACTATTAGCTCCATCAAAATTGGTCAGGAAGTTTACTAGTATATTTTATCACTTACCACAGAGACTGGCTTTTAGTAGTTACTCATTTTCTTTCCCCCAAGCTAATGAATACTAGGTCAAGCTGGGGTGGGGGGCAGTGAGAGGGGAACAGAGAGAAATATAGGGGAGCACTAAAGTGTATTTAACTAGAGCTGGGAATAATATTTCTTCTTCAAAAATGACACTTCATAGCTATATAATATGCAATCATGTGGATGGTGCCAGGTTGTGTTTAAACAATCTCCTATTGTTGGACATCTTGTTTATTTCCAATAGTACTATGCTGATATCTTCAAAAATCTTTACTTCCATCACATTTGGACTGGATTTCTAAAGTGAAATCATTGTGCTGAAGGATATGAACTATTAGAAATGAATTATTGCCTTCCTTCCAAGCAGTAACTGCCTTACAATTCTAGCTGGCTGTTTATACTCTACTATTTTTTGTTATTGAGCTTCCCGCTTCAGGGATAATCCACCAACATGACACACTTGAGGCAGACAAAATAATGCTCCCACCCCATCACCTCCACCAAGATGTGCCTGTCCTCATCCCCAGAATCTGGGACTATGTTATGTTACATGGGAAGGGGAAATTAAGGTTGTCGATGGAATTACATTTGCTAATTAGCTGACTCTAAAATAAGATTATCCTACATTATCCAGGACAGAATGTATCAACAAGAGTACCTATAAATGAAAGAGAAAAGCAGAAATGTTAGTGTCGGAGTCATGTAACAGGAGAAAGATTTGAATGGTCATTGCTGGCTTTGAAAATAAAAGAGGGCCATGAACCAAGGAATGAGGGGCCCTCTAAAAACTGGGGAGGGGTGGGGAGCAAGGAAACCAATTTTCCCCTAGAGACTCTGAAAGGAACCAATGGTGCCAATATTGATTCTATCCCAGTGAGACACATGTTGGGCTTATGAACTCCAGAATGTAAGATAATAGAGTTGTGTTGTTTTAAGCCACCAAGTTTGTGGTAATTAGTAACAGCAGCCACAAGAAAGGAATATAACACTCTTCAGCTTCCAAGTCTCTAGCTCTGCTTCACCTCACCTATACCTTCTTTATCAGGGAAAAAAACTTTTTCTGTTTCAATAACGAGTACTCAAGCCAATTGTCCATGCTGCTGTACCATCTGCTTTATGGCTGTGTCCCTTAAGAAATTTTAAAAAAAATACAGAGACGTGGGATTGTCAGATTTAAGCTCAAAACTCTAATTTGGAATTACATTTATTGATTTCTGACCACAAGATCATGCTGATATTGACAGACATCAATCCTTGGCCACAGCCCCATTCCTTTGGCTCTTGTCCAGAGCTCTGCCTGGTTTGATAGATGCTAATCAGTACTTATTCTCTAAAGGAGAGAAGAATCTATTAGCACATTTTTTTAAAAACCTGTGTTAGAAGCATGATTCTCTCCTTCACAGATTCCAAAATGAAAAATTCTTTCACATTTTCAAATACAAGCAGCTGACTTAGGTACAGCAGATGACCTTAAACAAGGTGATTGCTTAGCCAATGTTTATTGTATCCTCTCTGTCAACAAATCCCAAGGAGGGGACCAGGTTTTGTTTGTGTCTCCCTGGGAAATAGATTATTGTTTTATGGGACTCTTGTTGCAAATCCCTGTAAACTCTTAACTAATCACTCATGTGTAGTAACTAAAGCATAGGAATTTAACAAATTCACATAGTTCTTGCCTATCAGCAATGCTCTTGGTTCCACTGCTCAATCAATAATGCTAGTGTCTGGTCCAGATTCAACTCATGCTTGATGACCACCATAGTGTAACACTGTTACAGGAATTTTTCACATGATCTCATTAATTCTCACAATCACCCTCATTTTACAAAGAAGAAATTGTGACTCATAAGGGTTAAACAGAGTTCTCCAGCTCACATAAGCTAGCAAGGGACAGAGCCGGTATTTGAACTACTTCTAGTCTTTTGATATGTATTGAGCGCTCTCTTTACTGTACACAGTCTACCTTACTGCACTTAGACTAGGGAGGCATGAAGCCAGCTCCCCGCTGCAGCCTAGCCCAATGGCCAGTCCCAGGCACTATCTAAGTCCTCTTCCTGTTAATTCTTCTACTCATGGGCTCCCATGGGGGTTAACACAGGTCAGAGACAGTTGGTGTACACCACGGGGAAGAAAACCCAAGTCTCAGTAGCTGAGAAACAGTAGATATGCAAAGAAAAGAACATGATATTTTGCAAAGGGGAAACTGATTCTTTAAATTCAGCTGCAGAAGGAGAATTGTACAAGTATTTTACCATCAATAACAGAAACATTATTTAATTAAGTGGGACTAGACACAGTATTATAGAACTGAAGAAGACCTTATACATCATACAATTCCGTTCCTCACTTCAAAGATAAGAAAATTAGGGGTAGGAAATATTAAGATTTATGGTCATAATTTTATATGACTGAGGATTGGAAATCAAAGGCCTCCCACATTTTAGGACAATGTTTTTTGTTTACTTGATGTCATGTCTTCTAAAGAACTACTGTTGTAAATAATAAAAATATATAATTTAACTATCTTTCATGTGTTTTAGTGAAAAGATATCATTTCTTCATAGTAATAATCCTATTAAAATGACTAAAAATATGTAATAGAGCTCTTGTGAATTTTGTACTTATAAAACCCAGAGTACAGTTGTAAAAAACAGATAGACATGATTTGTCTGCATGAGTGGAATCCTTTGACTGTCATCTTTCTTTGAACAAAACAATTTTGTAAAAATATAGTCTGTATCATATATTTAAAGACAGATATATCTTAACATTCATTAAGGTAGAAATCACCACTGTTAATGAGGATGAAATGGCAACTGAAAAAATCATAAAGATTTTGTTTCCAAAGCAGCAAAATTATCAATAACTTTATCTCCAGTCTTTATGCTTGCTATATGTAAATGCACAATGAGAAAAATAAGCCAGAATAAAGAACAGGCAATCCTAAAACAGTTTTTGAAATAATTCAGTGTGGTCATCTATCTTCTTAAGTTGACTGCAAAAGCTTCCACTATAGATTCCATCATTGATCTCTATTAAAGACTCTAATGGTTTCTGAGTGAAGGCAGTAAAAATCAAAAAAACTGTGAAGAATGAAGATAAGAACTTTTCATGATACACTATATTCTGTTAAATTAAATTTAACATAAATAGCTACTGAGTTTTTCTACAATTTTGATTTATATGCACATTAGAAATCTTCAGGTATACTATTTAGAGTTTGTAAAATAGAATGTTAATGGTAATTTTCATAAAGCTGGTGGTTAAAGCTTGTTCAGGAATATAACTCTTATAAATTTATTTTAATGAGGAAATAAATTTTCAACTCCACATAATTCTAACTTAGAGTATTTTATTTTAAGTATATAACTTGCTTTAAGTTTGATGAACATTTGTACCTGGGAGAGTTCCAGGTTCCAGGTGCCAGTTCACTAGTAAGTGGTTTATTCAGAAGTCTATCTCATTGTTGAAGCCCAAGAATTTTTGTTCAGAATTTGCTTTAATCTAGATAATTTTTTTCATCAGAACTTCTCAAGGATGGCAACATCCTTTTCCTTTTTTTCTCTGTGGATAACAGAGTTTTCAGTCTCTATGCACTGGGATAATTATCTGTAATCAGTATGAGCAGGGCACATTTATTAAGAGACTGCTTGCCAAATTCCTTGGTTTGGAAATAAGCGATCCTAAACTTGGAGCAGGTGAAAATTATTCCCTTTTAAATGGTCAGGCTACAGTCTATTTTCTTTCATCTGGGCCTATAGGAGCTAACAGGCAGTTACTTTCCTTTCAGACCAGGTTAATTCTTTCTAGATGAAATAGGTAACAGTATTTACATTAATTTAATTAATATAGTTACAAGCAGATTCTTACTCTTACTATAGATTAGTTGCAAGGAAAACTGGTACTATTCAAAGCCCAATATAATTCAATGCAGAGTGCAATGGCATTTTACTTTTTATTCTTAATGATTCAATGATAACACGCAAGTGTATCACCCTCCAGTTTGGAATTTACATTTATGATGTTTGCTATAGTTTGATGGTATGCATGGATACATGTGTATGTGTTGGCCTGCATGCCCATACACAAGTGTGCATGTGAGTGCATGTACTTGAAGAAATATATGTCTGCGTGTACCTTCTTGCATATCTGTAAACATTAAGTTAAAATATGAACTTGAAAGCATGCTACAGAGTCTCACTCTGTCATCTTGGCTCACTGCAGCCTTCGCCTCCTGGGTTCAAGTGATCCTCTGACCTCAGTCTCCCAAGTAGCTGGGATTACAAGTGTGTACCCCCACACAAGGCTAATTTTTATTTTTATTTTTGTATTTTTAGTAGAGATCGGGTTTTACCATATTGGCCAGGCTGGTCTCAAACTCCTGACCTCAAATAATCCACCTGCCTCAGCCTTCCAAAGTTTTAGGATTACAGGCAAGAGCCACCTTACCCGGCCCCTTTATTTGCTATTTCCAGAAACCTTGTAATTTTTTCAGTTTCTTCAGTATCCTAGTGAGGCTGCCGTGGTTTACCACGTCATATAGGAAACAAAGTAAATATGGAATGCCTAAGGGATGTAGTAATTACATTAAATAAAAGGGAGATGGAATGTGAGGGTTCAAGCTCTCTTTGCTGCAAAGTCCTGATAGTGCCAGGCTGAGTTCTAATTCTTGGTAGAATGGAGACCTATTTGGCAAGGGTCTGTCCTTGTGGTGCCAGAACAGGAAAGCAAAAGAGTGGAAGTATACAGCATAACACTCTTCTCTGGGGAGTTCAGCTTACTACTTTGATTCTTTTTTGGCTGGATCTCTTTGCTTGGCTCAAAATTTTGTTTTTATTTTGGCATCAATGATTTATGACTTAGAAATTTTGAAGATATTATTCTAAATATAAGAAAGTAGTTTAAGATGTTTCTACTGTTTGGTGGCAAGAAAGCACTAGAAATGTCTGTAAATAAAACATAAACAGAAAATGATCTTCAGTCATTAGAAAGAGAAAACAGATTGTGCTAATATATGTGTACATATAGTCACTCTATTAATGTCTTGTCTCATTAAAACTTCAGAGGTATAGGTTACAGATGATAATCACCCAAATTAGGAAATATTCTGTAACATCCTTACTGGGATAGTACTGAAGTAAGAAGACTAGAAAGAAAAAAATATCAGAAAAACATTAATAAAAAGTACTCAAAAAAAATTATAGTAAAAATAAATAAAATCACAGCATTCTGAATCTGCAACACTGTGGGATAAATAACTGTAATATATTACCCACAAAAATCATCTAAAATAGCTGGGTATAATATAAAAATATAAATAAGGATAATTTGGGTTGTCATACTAATTGCAGACCAAATAGACTGCAATAAGAAAGTCATTAGTAGAGATAGAGTGACACTTCATAATGATAAAAGGTTTAATTCACTGAGAACATGTAACAATCTAAAACTTTTATGCACTTCTTAATGCAGCTTCATATTTTTTAAACCCCAAAGTGTCAGAACTACAAGGAGAATTAGACAAGTCCATAATTTAGAGATTTTTAACATACCTCTCACGCTGACTGATAGATCCAGCAGAAAAAATAAATCTAAGAATATAGAAGTTTTAACAGGACAACTAGCAACCTCAAGATAACAGACATAGAAAGAAAGACGCCTCCAACCAACAATGACAGAAGCTACGCTATTCTCAACAAGTGAAACTTTTATAAAAATTAAACCATGTACTGTACTATAGAATAAAGCTTAAGAACTTTCAAATACTTGTTTAAAAAAAGATAGCAAAATAAACTCACACAGAGACAGAAGAAAATAATATGCATAAAAATAGAAGTTTGTAAAGTTAAAAGAGCCATGCAATTGGAAAGATCAATAAAGCCAAATGCAGCTCTTTGGTAAACCACCAGCAAAAACAAACACCTTTCTTGTCTCTGTTTCCTGTAAGTTATGAAGTTTGGACTCTTGGACCCTTGGCCACCAATTCCTTTGTCACTGGACCTTCTCCTTCCTATTGGTCTTTCTTATCACTTATGGTCACATTTACTATTGGAAATTATTTGAGTAAATGTCTGTCTTTCACACTGGTCACAAAGCTCTTTTGAAAACAGTGATGAAGACATATTTGTTAGAAAACATAATTTTTAAAGTTGGGTAAAAACACTATTAGTCTTGGTGGCTTTCAAAGGAACAGTTGCCAAAAGCCTGTTTCACTTCCTAATTTCTCCTCAATATACTTCTTTGTTTTGTAGCGGGGGATGGTGGTATTGATATCTTAATGTTTACCTCCCACTAAGAGATGCCACACTGCATCTGAGAGGCAATGTAGAAGGAAGAAAATAGTTCAGGATTTTGAACTTTGGAGTTTGTCACCTAAGGGCTTTCTATCCTTTGGGATAACTATAAAACTCTAAGTCTCAATTTTCTCAACTTTAAAATGATAGTAAGTAGCAGTTAGCAGTTACCTTGCAAGGGTTTTGTGAGTATTATGTTAAGCAATATATGCCTAAGACCCAGAATGTGGAAACTGCTCAGGAAATGGTGCCTATGCATTTTTTAAGAAAAAAACATTTACCTTGCCCTTGTTTCAAAAAACACAAAGCCCTCAAAAAGCTGTTCTAATATATCAAAGACTTGGTAAATAAACTAATATTCCGTTTGTCCCTAATTTTTGTGGTTTCATGTAATTTCAAATTTTTTTCTGCTTCTGCCCTGTGCTTGATTTCCAAATACTACAAATATTTAATACCAACAGATTCTGCTCTTGGTTCTTCAATCATTGTAAATGTCCCTGTCTAATTGCATTCTACTTTTTGAGCATGATAATGTCAGTTGCTGCTGGATGGTGAGTTCACTAAAGTTATTGGAGTAACTTCAAGTACTCTAGTAACTTCAGTTCAAAAGAAGAGCCAAAAGTCACACAGATTCTTTCCCATACATATTTTAATTTAGGTCTTACAAAACCTCACAGTAGCCAAATGGTAGCCTTGTAGTTTGTTCAAATACTGTCACTGTTCAAAAATATTTGTAACAATTCCTTAGCGTTCTGGTTGTTAAAATTCTTCATTATTCATTTATTTATTTTGGGGGGTTTGTGGAGTATTTTAATATATGTAACTTAGCCAAATATAAGCTCTTCTAGAAAGGCCGACAGTTAATATTCCTCCAATATTCATTCACAGTTCCTAGCAAGCATTATATATAATCAGTGCTCAAGAAATACATGTTGATTGATAAAAGACTAATCAGACACCTACTAGACTACAGAAAGATAGGTTAAGAGGAAAGGGTGAAAGCTGGAAGGCAGTATATAGAGGGAAAAAGACTGAAAAAGATTTCAAAGACTGAATGTTTTGGAAAATCCTCCAAATAACTCTGAAAGTGTGTCCTAGTTTGTGATTGTTTGCAGGTTTCTGACGATGTGGAGTGTAGGTACGGTATAATCCAGAGTTGCCAGCAGGCTGATTTAATTTTTTTTGTTAGCAGTAGCACAGACTATAAAATATTTATATTCAAATTCTAAGTATGTATGCCTGGTGTAAATAAATAATTTACTGTATAAGCAATACATTATTTACTAAGTTATTCTAAATATATATATACTATTTGCATTTTACTGAAAACAAAAACAGGTAGACTGATGATCTCTTAGGGTTCCAAAATAAAAAATGAGAGAAAAGAAATCAAGACTGCAGCTATAGTGGAATGTTTTCTATAAAGCAGAAAGTAACACCAGTAGACAGCCCCAAATATATTGAAAAAAACAAGAAAATTAGCTTTCTTACAGAAAATACTAATTTTGCCTGACACCCCAAATACTCAAGCATTAATTATCTGGATTTACTTGGAAATTTTTGAGCTGGGCTTCTGGATTAGGAAACTCAGCACCACAGATAAAAACTTTTAGAAAATTATTCAATTCCTTAAGAATTGTTGGTGACTTCAAAGAAGTGAGCAAGCTAATATCCTATTTGGGTTGGATGCTCAAATAAAGCATAACTATATGGCTGGTTCATTTTTTGAAATCGCTCTGCTGACTGCAAATCCCCAGCAAGGTCTCGGAAGAAAGCTTCTTCCCAATTAAACTTGCTTTCTCCTCAAGCATATTATCTGTTGACTGACCAGTCAGTTCAGACTCGTTTCCTGACAAGCAGAGTTCTGAGTCAGAGCCAGTTTTGGTTACATCTGTTCTCAACATCAAGCATAGAATCATGTCTTCTTGTCTCCACATGCAGGCCTGGATGCTCCCCCACCACGGCTTTGGGAGTTAAATCTGGTGAATGAGAAGTGGGTCCACTGCCCAGGATTCTCATCTCAGTCCTTGAGATAAAACACAGATCCTAATTTGGGAATTAATGATCCTTCCTAGTGTACAGAAATAACTTATTTCAGCTGCATACTAACAAGGACAAGGACATGGGTTCTAGCGGCAGATATTTCAGGTTGCCTCCTCCTGTTTTACCTGCATAATTAGGGCAAATTAACCTCTATCTTCCTCAATTTCCTCATCTCTAAAATGGTGATAATAATATTACATGCCTCCTAGGTTTGTTATGGGGATTAAATGAGTAAAAGTACAATAAATAAATAAATAAATAAAACCAGAAACAAAAACAAAAAAACACTTGGAGGATAGGCACTGTGGCTAAAGCCTGTAATCCCAGCACTTTGGGAGCTGAGGCAGGCAGATCACTAGAGGTCAGGAGTTCGAAATCAGTCGGACCAACATCTCTACTGAAAATACAAAATTAGCCAGGCATGGTGATGTGCCTGTAATCCCAGCTACTTGAGAAGCTGGAGGCAGGAGAATTGCTTGAACCCAGGAGGCAAACGTTTCAGTGGGCTGAGATTGCGCTACTGCACTCCAGCCTGGGTGACAGAGAGAGATTCCATTTCAGAAAGAAAGAACAAGCTTGGACCCCTCTTGCTTTCTCTAATCCTCTTTGCCATTCTGCTATGTTATGATACATCAAGAAGGCTCTTACAAAATGCTAGCACCTGGATATCGAGCTTTTCAGCCTGCAGAACTTTGAGAAATTAATGTTTTTCTTTATAAATTACCCAGTTTGTGATATCCTGTTATAGCATGACAAAACATCTTGATAATTTATATATCTTTTAATCAGATCCCTTAATCTTCTTCCTCTCACTTTGTCTAGAAATTGAAAAGATATTGCTCTGATATGACTATACCATAGTCTGATGCATTTACCTAGTAATTTGTTTAAAAAAAAAATGGCGCCCTCTGAAAAGAGAATCTCCTGAACTTCTTGGTAATCTTTTTTTGGAACATTCATTTTTGGGTTTCTCTTATAAATTTCCTACCAGTGAACACTCACTATAGACAAGAATCCTTGGTTATGCAAAAGGGACAGACTTGATAGAAATAAGAATAACAAGGTTATCAAGTCTGTCCCTTTTGCATAACCCTCACCTCATCTCCTTACCTCTGTTTCTACTGGTGAAATATGGTAGTTCGTGGAGGGGGAAAGGAAGACGCTGTTTTCGATGGTGCTATGAAAGGGCGGTTGACAGCAGGGCTCTTTCCTAAGAACAATTATACTCACCTCTCTTTAGGAACTCCAAAATCACTATGGCTTCTCAGTCATTCATGGGATAATAATAACAGAAAACCCTCTGAGAACATGGAATCTAATGGGTGTTGAGCTGGTTTGCCCTAGTGGCAGCCAGTGGGAGCAGTGGCAATATTTTTCCCTGGGCTTTCCATGGGCAGCCCATGGCCCAGCCTGGGCTTGACTTGCTCCAGTTGCTAACCTATGAGTGGGCAGAGTGAGGGGCTGCCTGCACCAAGGTAGGCATACGTGCAAAATCTGTGTTGCCAGGTGAGAACCATTAATGGGGGGTCAGGGAGGGAAGCAGCCTACTTTAACCAAGGACTGTAGTATTCGCAGCTTGAGTATAAGAGGTAAGGGTAAATGTCAACGACAAAGAACCTGCCCTATTGACACCTAGTGGAGAGACTTCCTTGCCCTGCCCAGGCCTCATATCTACAAGTAAAAGGGGGTTGCAGAGGAAAAGCTTAATAAAATATTTTGATCTGTTCTAAGAACACTTTTAGCTTTTAACTTCACTTTTGGCTTTTAACTTCATTCTCTCCTTGACATTTTTTCAGTCCCTCGACAAGTCACTGGTGTCACTTTCATCATTATAGGACTGGCCAAAAGGGAAAAAGTAATGGATAAAATGAGAAGCGAATGAGGCTCATGCATGGGATGGAGCAAGGAGCTCTGCTGGGTATAATACTTCATGGTACTATGTTGACATTTTGATGTAAATGACTACCATACCAAAATACCCTGTCTCAATTATTTTTACTTTTGGTGATTAAGTATCTGACAAGAATTTATGTAATTTAATATAAATTCATTAGTAGAGATGATGCTTATGTTATTCAATTATTTGCCACCTAATTTAGAGGTCAAAGTACACATAGCTTTTTTGCCATCTCTTCTTCTCTTTTTCCCTTTAAAATATTTCATCTGGAAGAGTTAAAATTCTTTAAGGTATAAATGTTGTTTGCTTTTCTGTGCTTTTGTGTACTTCCTAAATGTTATACAAAGGACTTCCATCATTTCGGTAATCAGACAAAAACTATGAATGTAATAATGAGAGTGCAAAAGAAAAGCTCACAATACTTCCCGGGAGGTCCTTTATGGCTTTCTTCTGTGAAAACATTTTTTCTCTTCTCTGCATGTAAGTCACAAGAAATTGTTTAATGTTTTGTTACTTATTTCTATCAAGTTTGTCTCTTTTGCGTGACTTTCACCTCATCTCCTTACCACTGTTTCTGCTGTGGAACTGCGGTAGTTCATGGAGGAGAAAATGAAGATGCTGTTTTTTGATGGTGCTATGAAAGACTTCTTCCAGCATTATGGAATTGATTGTTCATCTGGACACTTACAACACCTTTTTCCCTTATTCCATCTGCCAAATTCACATTTTGTGGCTGAGCAAGAACTTAAAAAGGAAAGGCATGCACTTTCTCCCATCTCTCTCATCTCAAGTGACAGCTCTCATCTGGCTGAGGGTGGTTGGGATGATGCTCTAAGTCATGCTTAGTATCTTCCTTCCATTGCCATGATACGTGGAAAACACTTCTTGTTCTTGGTTGTACTCAGGTGTAGCTATTAGTTCATGGCAACCTATTTTCCATCTTTTTATTTATTTCTTAACAGTTAAAGAAAGCAAAGATATGTTTATATTCCTTCACATTCTACTGATGCTGATTTAATGTCTGGGCTAAGAGTTGCTTAGGGGAAGGTCGCTGCCTTGTTAAGTTCCTTCTCTGCTTTCTCCTGAGTCTTTCTTTTGAGAATCGGTCCTTGGCTTTACTGAGCCTTGGACTCACTCTGTGGAGCACTGGGGTTGGGGTGGGAGGCTGGGGTTTCACTGGATCTGTTTCTTTGATTCCTCCCATTCTTTTCTCCTCTATGTGGTTCCCCCATTGAAGAGTTTTCACAGACATTATTAGGAAGACATTTTATAATTACGTTTCTGGAAGGAAAGAGAGAAGAGCTGCATTTAGAAAGGGGAGAGCTACATATACTGGGGACCTAAACATTCCACACTGTGATGCCTGAAAACTCCTCTGAGGGAACAGGGTTCTGATTCTCTGTTTAAGCAACACTTTTTCTCAGCCACAGCACGATCAGAGTACAGTGATCTACCCTTCTGTTGGAACACTGTCCTCTCACTCACTTGCCTGGCTAATTTCCACTCATCCTGCAAGAATCAGCTCAAGCACCTACTCTTCTTGGAATTAATGACACGTTCCTGCCTTAACTCACATGAATGCCTTCCCCAGAGTCTACTCCTATTTAGCCAGGTGACCATCCTCCAAACACCCACAACACTCTCTGTGCCACAGTCCTCATCTTGCATTGGATGAAATTATTTGCTTTTTCCATCAGACTTGAAACACTTTCAGAACTTTTCAGCACTTTCTTTTCTTTTCATCTTGGAAACCTGGCATGGAGCTTAGAGCACAGTAGGATCTAAGTATTTGTTGAATGACAAATGATTGAGGCTGTGGTCATTCTCTTGCAGCAGAAAAAGACAAAGAACCCATAGTAGGGGACAAGCATCATACTGTGTGTTAAAAGTTCCTTCCTGGACTTTCGCTGACCATGCTGTCCCTGGTGGTACTTTCTGCTGCCACCACAGCGGCCCCCTCTCTGAAGAATGCTGCCTTCCCAGGTCCAGGGGTATTGCAGGCAACAAGGACCTTTCACACAGGGCAACCACACCTTGCCCCTCTACCATTTCTTCCTGAATATGGAGGAAAAGTTCATCTTGGACTGGTCCCTCAGGAATTCTTCCAGTTTCTTTATCCTAAAACCATTGTAAAAGGACCCTATGTGCTTGGAACTGGGCTTATCTTGTGTGCTTTATCCAAGCAATGTATCTGTTTATCACAGACACCTTCTCTACCTTAGCAGTAGTAGGGTTACTTGTCTATGCAATTAAAAAAAATATGGTGCCTCAGTTGCAGAATTTGCTGATAAACTCAATGAGCAAAATCTTGTCCAACTAGAAGAGGTGAAAGAGGCTTCCATCAGTCAAATTAAGGATGCAACTGATTTGGAGAACTCAAAGCTGGCACTGGTTCAGAAGCGCCATTACCTTTCTGATGTGCAAAGGAATAACACTGCTATGGCTTTGGCTGTTACTTACTGGGAATGACTTTATAGAGTATATATGGAAGTCAAGAATCACCTGGACTATCATATATCTGTGTGGTATGTGATGTGTTGAAAGGAACAAGAGCATATGATAAATTGGGTGGAGAAGCACATGGTGCAGAGCATCTCTGCACAGCAGGAAAAGGAGACAATTGCCAAGTGCATTGTGGACCTAAAGCTGCTGGCAAAGAAGGCTCAAGCACAGCCAGTTATGTAAATGTACCTATCCCAATTGAGACAACTAGAAACAGTTGACTGACTAAATGGAAACTAGTCTGTTTGACAAAATCCCTCTGTATTGGTGTCTACTGAAGTTATGGTTTACCTCTCCTAAAAATGAGCAGTTTGTTTCATATAGTGAGAGAACGAGATCTCTATCAGCCAGTCAGATGTTTCTCATCCCTGTTACTCTGCATTTGAGTTGTTCTGTGATCACTTCTGAATAAGCAGTTTGCCTTTATAAAAACTTGCTGCCCGACTAAAGATTATCAGGTTATAAATTCATAGTTAATTCTACCATCTTGGAATAAAGTGACAATTGAATGAAAAAAGTTCCTCCTTGGCTGGGCATGGTAGCTCATGCTTGCAATCCCAGCACTTTGGTAGGCCGAAGTGGATGGGTCATGAGGTCAGGAGTTCGAGACCAGCCTGACCAACATGGTGAAACCCTGTTTCTACTAAAAATACAAAAATTAGCCAGGTGTGGTGGTGCGCACCTGTAATTCCAGCTACTCAGGAAGCTGAGACAGGAGAGTTGCTTGAACCTGGGAGGTGGAGGTTGCTGTGAGCCAAGATCACGCCACTGCACTCCAGCCTGGGTGACAGAGTGAGACTCCATCTAAAAAAAAAAAAGGAAAAAAAACTTCCTCTTGTGACTCAAATGGTCAGTGAAAATTTTTTTCTTGGAAATGTAAGATGCCAACAGAGTATAGCTTTCCTGAAAATGAAATCCCCATATAATGTCTAGAACTCCACAGCAAAGTGCCCATCGTGGAAAAGGCTAAACTGAGCTCTTCATCTTCAGTTGTCAGCCCTCAGCCATCTCATGCAACTTTCATTTTGGTTGTCTTTGTGATTCTTAATCTCTCCTGTTGGCAAGAGGAGGGTGAACAAGAAAAATGTTTCTGATGTTCCCCCGCAGTTTGGCAGTCAGTCACCGCTTTAGGAATCCGAAGACTGTCCTAGTGTTCTCTGTGCAGTGGCATAGCTCCAAGTATTTTAGCTCTGAAAAATGAGTGCAGTTTCTGTCTGTGGGCTAACATATGCACTTTACACACACTCTTGTGTTAACTATGTGAAGAGTGCTCCAGAATAAAAATGCCAGAACTGAGCAGGCTCCTTGAGTTCATACTCTCATTTTTCGACAGAAGAATTTGAGTCAGAGAGGTGGAGTGATTTGCCCAAGGTGACACAGCATTCATCAATAAAAACGGGAGGAGGAATAGGAGCCGAGTCCTGTACCCAGTCTGATGCTTGTTCTAAACACCACACTACTGTCCTTTCTAGCCTAGAGATTGGCTGATGACTTAGAATTTTGTAGGGAGAAGGGAACAGATATCCCTTTATGTAAAGAAGTGGGGTGCTTAATTCTGCAAGGACTGGGAGAAGCAGTTATGAAACCTCTCTGATCCTTAGTTTCCTTATCTTTAAAGTGGGACTGACAATAGCTGCCCTACCAGCTGTTTTGATGAGTCTGTGAAATCATGTCAGCACAGTGCCTGGCTCAGAGCCTGTCCTTAGGGAATGCTCAGTGAACAAGAGCCGTTATTACAAACAAGCATGTTATCCAGCCCTGTTCCCATTCCAGCTCCAGAAAGCTTCCCAGTGGGCAATCAATGCAGTAAGCCACTGGCTGTGGGGCAGTCGAGCAGGACACGTTTGAGAAGAGAGTGAGAGCAAATCTAGTATGTAAGAAAACAACGAAATTCCCATAAAGCCTAATTATTTGCACTGTTTATTAATAGCCCTGTTCCTCCCCCTCTCCCCCCAGCAACAAATTAGGATCTGACTTGAGGTATGGCTCTGATTAGGGAGGACCTAGTGCATTTCTGCAAGGGATATCTCCTGCATAATGCATCTTGGCATCTAAAGGGAGCCTGGATGGCTGCCCGCTCTCAGCTTCCCTTTGTATCTCCCATCATTGCCCATAAAAGCCTTCATTATGATCTGGGTCCCCTTTATTGCACATATAAATAAAATCTGACAGAATTGTGCGTAAATCCTTTAGTGGCAAAAGCTAATAGAAGAGGGCAAAAATTAATTTTATGCATGAAGAATCTCATTAAGTAGCTTCATGGAAACAAAAGGAGCTGGCATCAGAGACTGGCAGGGTATATGCTTCTTTAGGCTGCATTTCTCACAGCTTTGCCCTGAAAAAGAAAGTCCACTCCTGCTTCCACTGGTGACTTCAGGAGTCACAGGTGGTGGCAGAGCTGCACTTTCTGGGAAAGGCTTAGGTTTCTGAGGCAGGTAAAGCTCAGTCCCCTTGGGAGCTTCTGCCTTCCCCTCCTGCTCTCAGAAGGGGTTCCAGGAACCCTGAGTGAGGTCCTCATGGAAGGCAGCAGGCATCATCCCTCAAGAGATTGCATTCCCTGGGCTAAGAAAACACACACCTTTGATATACCTACAACCAGCTTCAGATGCTGCTGTGTAGGACCCTCTGGTTCTAATGTTAACCACATAAGCTGCTCTCTCTCAAGAATGGGATGAATGAGGTGAGGAGGGGAGAAGTGAAATGCAGCAGAGGACACTGTGGGGATGGCTCCAGCAGGGCCAGGATCCATCTGCTGGGGTAAGGAAATATATAGTCAGCTCAGATGCTCTGGCAGTGAGGCCCAAGTTTCAGTGGTTGATTCTATATTCATGCTTGATTGGTTGATACCATGTTAAATCACTGCATTTTTCTGCTTTTGATTCATATTGTGTGGAATCAATAATCCATTCTACGTGGTCTGTTTTCCCTCCTAGAAAAAAAGCTGCTGACATAAAGACAGAAGTCATCTGTTTGGTCTATCTTCTCAAAACATTTTTCTGTTTTAAGTCATTATATTTCCCAGCCTATGCCATCCATCACTATATGATAGGCTTACATCGAGATGTAAAATCAGTCATTGAAAGTTACTTGTGGTTTCAGGATACAAAGATCATGTCATACAGAAATAGCTTATTGCAGATATGTTTGATTGGTCAACTATGTAAGAACAATATATTATAAACACACTGAAATTATGCAGAGAAGATACAGTTATAACAAATGATTACATTCTTATTTTCCAGCATTGGTGAGTATCTCATAAGGAACAAGCAATCAGATACAATGGGAGCTCTATTAGTTATCAGAGAAAACAAGCAACCACAGCAATAATAAAAACAAGGATAATATGATAAGAGGAAAAATGTCCCTTAATAACAGTCCTTTATTGGTGTCAAACTGTTTCATAGTAATTCCATCTGTGATATGGTTTGGTTGTGTCCCCACCCAAATCTCATCTTGAATTGTAGTTCCCATAATCCCCATGTGTCCTGGGAGGGATTCTGTGGGAGGTAAATGAATTACGGAGAAGGTTACCCCATGCTGTCCTTGTGACAGTGAGTGTGTCCTCATGAGATCTGATGGTTTTATAAGGGGCTTCTCCCCCTTGCTTGGCATTTTTCCTTCCTGCCACCTGTGAAGTGGTGCCATTTTTTTTTTAACCTCTCCCTACTGCCATGGTTGTAAGTTTCCTGAGGCCCTCCCAGCCATGTGGAACTGTGAGTCAGTTATATCTCTTTTCTTTATAAATTACCCAGTCTTAGGTATTTTTTTCACAGCAGTGTGAAAACAGACTAATACAGTAAATTGGTACCACAGAGAGTGGGGTGCTATTATAAAAATACCCAAAAAATGTGGAAGTGACTTTGAAACTGGGTAACAGGCCAAGGTTGGAACAGTTTGAAGGGCTCAAAAGAAGACAGAGAGATGTGGGAAAGTTTGGAACTTCCTAGAGACTTGTTGAATGGCTTGGACCAAAACGCTGATAGTGATATGGACAATGAAGCCCAGGCTGAGGTGGTCTCAGATGGAGGTGAAGAACTCATAGGAAACTAGAGCAAAGGTCACTCTTGCTATGCTTTAGCAAAGAGACTGGTGACGTTTTGCCGCTGCATTAGAGATCTGTGGAACTTTGAACTTGAGAGAGGTGATTTAGGTTATCTGTCGGAAGAAATTTCTAAGCAGCAGAAAGTTCAAGAGGTGGCAGAACATAAAAGTTTGGAACATTTGCAGCCTGAACATATGATAGAAACAAAAATCCCATTATCTGCGGAGAAATTCAAGCTGGCTGCAGAAATTTGCATAAGTAACGAGGAATAATGAGGAATCGAATGTTAATTGCCAAGACAGTAGGGAAAATGTCATCAGGACATGTCAGAGACCTTAGTGGCAAACTCTCTAATCACAAGCCAGGATGCCCAGGAGGGAGAAATGATTTGTGGGCTGGGCCCAGAGCCCCACTGCTCTGTGCAACCTAGGGACTTGGTGCCTGGTGTCCCAGCCACTCCTGCCATGGCTGAAAGAGGCCAAGGTACAGCACGGGCTGTGGCTTCACAGGGTGCAAGCCCCAAGCCTTGGAACATGGTGTTGAGCCTGAGAATGACAGAAGTAAAGAATTGAGGTTTGGGAACCTCCTCCGCTTAGATTTCAGAGGTCATATGGAAACACCTGGATCTTCAGGCAGAAGTTTGCTGCAGGGGTGGGGTCCTCATGGAGAACCCTAGCAGGGTGGTGCGGAAGGGAAATGTGGGGCGAGAGGTCCCCACTGGGGCAGTGCCTAGTGGATCTGAGAGAAGAGGGCCACCGTCCTCCAGACCCCAGAATGGTAGATCCACCTACAGCTTGCACCATGTGCCTGGAAAAGCAGCAGATACACTATGCCAGCCCAAGAAAGCAGTCAGGAGGGGACTATATCCAGCTAAGCTGCAAGGGTGGAGCTGCCCAAAGCTGTGGGAACCCATCTCTTGCATCAGCATGACCTGGATGTGAGACATGGAGTTTTGGAGTTTTAAGATTTGGCTGCCCCACTGAATTTCAGACTTAAACTTGCATGGGGTCTGCAGCCCCTTTATTTTGGCCAATTTCTCCCATTTGGAACTGGTATATTTACCCAATGCCTGTAACCTCATTGTACTTTGAAAGTAACGAAGTTGCTTTGGATTTTACAGGCTCTGAGGAGGAAGGGACTTGCCTTCCTCCTCAGAGCCTGTAAAATACAAAGATAAGACTTTGGACTTGGACTTTTGGGTTAATAGTAGAACAAATTAAGACATTGGGGGATGGCTGGAAAGGCATGATTGTGTATTTAAACATGAGGACATAAGATTTGGGAGGGACCAGGGAGGAATACATGGTTTGGCTGTGTTCCATGTAAATCTCATCTTGTAGTTCCTACTTCCCATAATCCCTACGTGTCATGGGAAGGACCCAATGGTAGATAATTGAATGATGGGGGCAGTTACCCCATGCTATTCTCATGATGGTGAGTGAGTTCTCATGGGATCTGACCCTGTTATAAGGGCCTTCTCCCCTCTTTGCTCGGCACTTCTTTCTGTCACCTTGTGAACAAGATGCCTTTATTTCCCTTCGCCTTCTGCCATGATTGTACGTTTCCTCAAGATTTCTTAGGCATGCAGAACTATGAGTCAATTAAATCTCTTTTCTTTATAAATTACCCATTCCTGGGTATTTCTTCATAGCATGGTGAGAATGGACTAATACAATGTGTCTACTCCTGAAACACACGAGAAAATACTAAATGTGCTAACATTGCCTGTGTACATGCACATCAACAGGGCGGAAAGTGTGTTAGAAGAATGGTCAGAAGGCCATCAATTTCGGAAGCAGCAGGAAGTGACATAACTGGGTTTGAATCTGGGTTTCATCTCTTATCAACTCGGAGGCCTTGTGTAAAATAGTTAATCTTTCTGGGCATTGGTCTCCTTATGGTTCCCTTGAGGATTGCAGAAAGCTATCCAGTGCAGTTCTACCACAGACTCTCCAAAAATGACAGCTCTTATGAGCCTTTAGGGAGCTGAGATTGGATGTAGAAGGTGAGCCAGATTGTAATCTCTGGGACTCTTCCAACTGTGTGCATCTGACTACTCCTTCATCTCGCTGAATATTTTTGGTTCCATATGTCATGCCTTCACTTTGATAACAGTACCAAAGGGATTAGAATAAAGAGCAAATACATTTTGAAATGTCAGCCCCAGAGCATTGTTTGGATATGGTTTCCAAATTCCTTTCCAAATTATTTTCAAAGAATCTAATTTTCTTTTTAAACTATGCTTGCTGATCAAGGCACCTGCTTCATTGGTTGGGAACACCTTTGACTATATAAAACTCCATCTTCATCATAAGCCCAAACTTAATTGCCTTGCTCTCAATTGCTGGATTTGCCTTTTGTTTTGGTGGTGGCTGAAAATGGTAATATTTTAGCTATTAATACCTCATTTAAAATGAATTTAAAGTGAAAAAACATCTAGCTGTTGTGCCTGCAACTTATCAGAGAATTACCCATTTGTCATTAAATGAAGATAGTTTTGCTTAAATCTTTTAAAAATGTGAATTTTTTTCCAAGTGCTTTTTTATGGCTCTCTACTCATCAAGCATTGTTTGACAGAGCTAGAAGGAATGTCATGGTTTTTCCAGCTTCCTGCACATCCCACCTCTTGTGGGACCTTAAAAAAATAAAGAATCTTGAAACTTACCCCTAAATATCTAGGACTAAGACTTAGGGAATTATTTTACATTACCTATGTGCATATCTATATCACATAGGTGATGTAACGTTACCTATGTGACAATATTCTCAGTTGAGAATATTAAGGAGTAGAGGAGTTAAGACAACTGCCAGGATCACGGAGCTGGATAATGGCAAAACAGGCTTCTGACTACCAGGCCTGTTCCGAATCCATGACTCACTTGAATACTGCTTCTAGAAACACCTGGTTTGATGCTATCTGTATAGCAGATGGGATTGATGGGATTTTAAAAGTTACTTATTTAACATATGACTGAAGATTTAGATTATATAATGTATATCCTTATGGAAAAGATATTATAATATTAAAAGGGCAAAATACCTAGGTGATAGTAGAAGATGCCTCCAAAAGAATACAAGTCTGGAGAGGATGATATAACAGGAAATCTCAGTTTTGCTTTTCTAGCAGTTCCTTAAGCTGACTGACATATTGTGTCTTAGGCAATGTGTTGCCAACTAAGATATCTTTGCTTATTTAGCAACTATGACTCCTGAGTTGATGGTCCAAGAACCATAGAACTGGTGCTGTAATTGACCACCAATGACATGACTGATTTCACTGGAAAGAGGAACAGGGATGCTGTCTCATGACTCTTTGATAAGCCAGATAATTCCAGGTGGTAGAATCTGGGCACTTCCCCCGCTGTTTCTTCCGCTTCTGCCTTCTCTTCTTCTCTTGAGACTGGTGCTGGGAGAAGTAGTTGGAATAGATGTAAGTACCAGAAATTGTGCAATAGACACAGGATGGCTGCAGTTAGAGCTGATGGAAATCTTTGATCCCATCCTCAGACTCTTTATGCCCTCTGGATTGGCAACTGTAAACTCCCGTACTCTGTTCTTCTCCTCTTTCTCTCAGGTTTCCTTTACTATGATAATGGCAGAAATGAATTCCTTTTTATGTCTTCAAAGTTGAATGGTTTGAGTTCCCCTGTAGAAACTCAAAGTAAAGACAATTTATATTAAGGGTTTATTAAATTTGGAGCCTCCATTTCCTCATTGGCAAAATATGAAAATTCAACTATTAGCACAGTGCTTGGATACAAATACAAATAAAAAAATAATAACTTCTGATAACCCTTCATTGCTATTAATTATATTAATAATTTTGATACAGAAGTTTTTGTTATAAAAAATTCCAAATCCTTTCACCATATGCAGAAACAGACATGCTCAGCCTGCAGAGTTAGCAGCTTTTTAATCTACATTCCCAAAGCATCTTGTATTAAAAGAGCATATATCTATCACTATACTTTTCATAATGCATTGTAGTTACTTGTTTTGAGATCCTCTTCTTTACCAGACTTAGAGCTCCTCAAGGGCAAATGCCATACCTTATTCACTTCTGTATCCTTGTCATCTAATGCAGTGCCTGGTGCATAGTAGGTGTTCAGGAAATGCTGGTTGAATGAATGAGGAGAACCTCTCAGGCTCAAGAAGACACTGAGTAGTCATGGCAACCAACAGAAGGCTCCCAGTTTAAGAACCATAAGCACTCTGGACTTGGAATTTTGTTTTTCCAAATTACAAAGGATTGATAATCAGCTTTGTTCTCCTGCCTGCCTGTGACTCATGCTGCTATGGGTTAGATGCCTTGGCAGAGATAAGGCAAAAAGCTATTCTGTCAAACTTGGCAAGTTGCTATAAATATGGATAACAAGTCTACTCAGTTTTTTAAAAAGATGAGGCAGTCTGGGCTTTCTGTTGCTTTCATTGGAGTTAGATATTTGTAAATTTTTTTCAGGCTTCATTTTACTCCCTTCTTTTATAAGGGAATAAGGAAATCACTGTAGTGGGAACTTACATTAAGCTGGTCCTCTAAGGCTATGTGGCTACTTGCTACAAAAGGGATTGTTTGCAAGAAAGCTTTTCAGAATTTAGAGCTTTCTACATAGACACACTATATTGGCTTCTTGGTTTAATAGTGATACCTAGGGAGGCACAACTGACCTATGCATTTATTCAATAAATATTTGTTATGGTTTCAGTAAATTAGGCTAAGATTTTCCCCTACAGTTACTTTTGAAGATAAAGCACCAGGTAAGCAGAAGAGACTTAGCAGTTCTCTAGAGATTTAGCAGATATTCAATTCTCTTTTGCCAGTGTAGAATCAGCAAATGTTGCAAAGCGGATTCCTAGAATCTATCAGGGGTCACATCCTAGGGCTTTGGCAGGCAAGAGTGGGCTGCACTCGATGATGTGAGGGGAAGAAAGCAAGCAGTGCCCTCAGCCCTGCTCGTGCTCCACCTCAAATGCATTTATGCTCATCTTGCTGACTCGGTATGAGCTCAGACAGAGCCTGCCCATTTTGATTTGCTCTTTTCTCTTAATGATTTCCAAAAGGTAACAGGGGAATTGCAAATAAAGGAACAAATGAGGGAAAGAAGATACACTCTAAGTAGTTTTTAAACAATTCATCTGGAAAGCTTATGCACAGCTGCCTATGAGTCTGAAGGCCATTACCTGTTCCTGGAAGGATAATATCTCCACTTCCTGTTCACTGCATTTATCTTCTCTGCTTGGCAGGAGAAAACCATTCTGTTTTGCCTTGCAGGAGACTAGGGACCAATTTTCATCTCGCCCGCTTTCATCTACCACCTAGTAAGGCGCTAGGTATATAGTGTTCAGTAAACATTTGTATACTTTACTCAGTGGTGCTATTTTCTTCTACACTAATCAAAACAAGACCAAGTCATTTGAAACTGAGGTGTCTGAGGTAGGCTCTATTTAGAAACAGAGGCTAGGAAGATGCTAGGCATCCTTAGTGTAAGGATGCACCCTACCAGCTACGCCATAGTGATCATTTCACCTTAGGTGAGTGTATTAAGTTGTTCTTGCATTGCTATAAAGAAATACCTGAGACTTGGTAATTTATAAAGAAAAGAGGTTTAATTGGCTCATGGTTCTGCAGGCTTTATAGAAATCATGGTGCTCACATCTGCCAGGCTTCTGAGGAGGCCCCAGGAAGCTTACAATCAAGGAGGAAGGCAAAAGGGGGACAGGTACATCACATGGTAAAAGCAGGAGTGAGGGTTGGTGGTGGGGAGACGTGCCACACACTTTTAAATGACCAGATCTCAAGGGAACTCACTATCACAAAGGCAGCACCAAGTGATGACGGATCTGTCTCCATAATCCAAACACCTCCCACCAGGCCCTACCTCCAGCACTGGGGATTACAATTCAATATGAGGTTTGGATGAGGACAATATCCAAACAATATCAGTGAGATTGTTTATGACCAGGAAATTAAAACACTTGAACACCTGCCCTCTGCTGTTTGCAATAGCCTGATAGCTATTTGTGGTGATTGCTAAATGATAGAGCATCTCATTAGGCTCCTGTCCTGCTACTACATGACTGCAGAGAAATTACTTATCTTGGTTGGACATTTATTTTTTTTATATGTACATTGAGAATATTGTCATAGATCATCTCTAATATCAGAATGGCTAAGGTTTTCTCTGGGTCCCAATGCCAGTCTGTTGGCGAGCCATGCTTAAAGCGCTGTGCTGTTAAAAGTTGGGAGGCCTCATTCTGGCATAGAAAATGAGTGCCTAGATTGAATATTGATGTGTGCTGTCGATGAACGGTGAGTTTGCAGATTGAGTGCTATGCATATGTCAGCCAACCATGTTTCAATTCTCACTATCTATGTGGCTGGGGACAAATTACTTAATTGGTTTTCTCATTTGTAAATGAGCATAATGTTAGAACCTAACTTGTGACGTTGTTATGAGAATTAAATATAGTGATACAGATAAAGCACTCAGAGCAGTGACTGAAACTTAAAATGTACTCAGCAAGTGTTAGCCATTATTTTTTGTGGTTGTGATTTTACATTTCAATTGTATACCTAATATATTTTTCAGCTCTGATATTTAATTATGATATGCCAACACCTGAAATGGATGAAAAATTAGTAGATCGGCCTTATACTGTGCCTTAAAATACTTAATTTTGGATAATCTATTAAGGAGTGTCATTAGTGGTTTGCCACTGGGGCTCAGGAGCAAAAGGATTCAAGGGAGTACAAAAATTAGATATAGAGAATTATTTTCTCCTTGGTGACAAAGATTCTTTGCTTGGCCAAACTTTAGTCAGGCTTCTGAACCTGCTCCCTAGTATCTGTGTACTTTCTTGAAAAATCCAGTTTTAGCAAGAACCTTGCTTAGTCGGTTTAGTGGTTTAGCAAGAACCCCCTCCTCCATCCCTAGTGTGTTATGTCCCTGATATCTGATCAGGTCCTCATCCTCTGCTGTCCCTCAGGTGATGCCCAATTACCCTGGCATGTCTTCAGCAAGAATACTATTAAGTCCGTTTAGCCAGAATCTCCCTTACCCTTGAAGCTTTCTCTTCGTAATTTTCCATCCACTGACCCCTACACTGCTCCTTGGCTATAAATTCTCACTTTCCCCATCCTGTATTTGGAGTTGAGCCCAATCTGTCTTTTCTACTGCAAGACCCCATTCCAGTGGTCCCTATTTCTATCGCAGTGGTCCTGAATAAAGTCTTCCTTACTGTGCTTTAACAAGTATCATTGATAAGTTTCCTGAACAATAGCAGGTTGCAAATAAGTGAATACTATTTCTATATCAAGTGAACTTTCAAGTAACTTCTACATCAAGTGGACTTTCAGGAGTTTCAGGACTCTCAGGGAACGGGTTCATTTTCTGCTTTTCATGTATTTAAGACATAAAGTACATAATTAGTGAATACCTCCTATATTTAAGACACCATTGTAGGCACAAGAGATGCGGTAATAATTAAGACAAATAGGATCTCTATTCTCAAAGAGCTTAATTCTAGTAGGAACGATTGGCAGCAAACAAGCAAACAAAAGAAATAAAAAACAGTCTCAGACAGTAATAGGTGCTATGATGACAATAAAGCAGTTGTGTGATAAAGGACACTTTACACTGGTGGTCAGGGAAGACTTCTCTGGGGACAAACATTTACACTAAATACTGACTTGTAAGTAGAAATCAGCTACTTATATGAGAAATCAGCTACTTAAGGATATGTCAGAGGGAACAGCATGTGCAAAGGCCTTCATATGAAAGCTTAATATAATCAAGGAACAGAAAGAAGCCCAGTGTGGCAGGAACAGAGTTAGCACAGGGGAGAATGGTGAGGGCTGAGTAGAGGATTAAGTAGGATTTGACCAGGCTTGCACATTATACACCCTAGTATAGGGAAATTTGATTTTATTCCACAAGTATTACAAAGACATTTGAATGTTATAAACAGGGAAGTGACACAATCTGATATACATTTCTAAAAGATCACTTTCACTTTTTTAAATTATATTTGGCCTTTAGGGTACATGTGCACATCCTGCATCCTGTAGGATTGTTACATAGGTACATACATGCCATGGTGGTTTGCTGTCTCTATCCTCCCCACGCCCCCACCCGTTGCCTACGTCAGGCATTTCTCCCGGTGTTATCCCTCCCTATCTTCCCAGCACACCCACCCCACTGTCCCTCCCCTTCCCTCCCCACCAACCCCCCACCTAGTCCTGTGAGTGTTGTTCCCTTTCCTGTGCCCAAGTGTTCTCATTGTTCATCACCCGCCTATGAGTGAAAACATGCAGTGTCTGGCTTTCTGCTCTTGTGTCAGTTTGCTGAGAATGATGGTTTCTAGATTCATCCATGTCTCTACAAAGGACATAAACTCATCTTTTTTATGGCTACATAGTATTCCATGGTGTATATGTGCCACATTTTTTTTGTCCAGTCTATCATTGATGGGCATTTGCATTGGTTCCAGGTC
>CAUYLG010066128.1:0-13202 GCA_963573385.1 Cacajao melanocephalus | reverse complement strand
AAATCTTAGACATTTAAAATTATTTCATATTAAATATTTAAAACAATTTAAAGCGACTTTTTCTTTAAATATTTGGGAGCCATTTGGAAACATTTCTTGAGCTAAATGGAGACAACAGGAGATTGTCAAATCTAGTTTTGAGCTAAACAAATTTTGCGTTAAGAAAATAACTACATCTTTGTATTTAAAAGAGAGGCATCTGATTTATAAGGTGGCATTTGGGAGAATTCTGGCATTTAAAAAATTCTAAGCCTAAGAATGTATGAAACCCATTATAAATTTATAAAGAGTAGCTATTAGCTTGTGTTGAGTC
The DNA here is from genome assembly GCA_963573385.1 of Cacajao melanocephalus. Classification (NCBI taxonomy): domain Eukaryota; kingdom Metazoa; phylum Chordata; class Mammalia; order Primates; family Pitheciidae; genus Cacajao; species Cacajao melanocephalus. Next base: position 12,889 of record CAUYLG010066128.1, on the reverse strand, counting down.
TCATTTACTATAAACATAAAGTTTAAATGACTTGTTATAAATTCATACTGAAACGTGGGAGATAAGATTTTTTTTAGATGAAAAATGGGTTGTCATAAGACCAGCATTATACTTAAACGTACCAAACAGCAAAATTTCAGAGTAATCCTGCAGAGAGACATTTAATTGCCTTATGGAAGAATTTCACTGGAATGGCACACCAATGGAATTTGAGCTCCAATCAGGCATGGACTCTTGTCATCAAAGGGAAAAAAATTTAACCCATCATTTTAGCATTGTCAAAGAGGAGGCTGATGACAGCAAGAAACAAAGTTGCAGGAGACAAAAGGATGCTTAGGTTAGAGAGAGCTGAGAGATGGGCATGCGTATGAGCTTGCCAAGGGTTAAGACCACAGACAGAAGCCATCCCCGCATCAACAAACAGAGCCAGCAGCAAGCATTTGGCAGTGGGAAGGAGAGCCTTCAGACACATCAGTTGCCGAACATTCCATCATTCCACATGAGTAATGCGTACATAGGTCCTGCACATCATCCTCAAAGATTAATGACGCTGGCAGGAGGACACAGGTCTCTCAGTAAATAATTTCTATACTGGGCCAAGAAAACCGCAGGGTACCCAGAAAATGATTTGTAGGACAGCACAAGAATTGGGATCTAGATCAGACTTACATGAGAGGCTGTATTACAGTTTTCAGAGTGTAAATGTTCTTATTAGTTCATCAGAAAAAACTAAATCTTGATTTATGGAACTCACTGTGTAGTATTTATAGGGATTTTTGGATGGGAATGGATGCTAAGATAACAAGATGGGAATTTTATGCTAAAATAAATGCTCAGTCATTTTTTTCAACATTTCCTCTTTAAAAATGATGTCCCAGGTTCTAGGTACTTTGCCAATGTGTTAGTGTCCCATTGCTGCTGAGACAAATTACCACAAACTTAACTGCTTCAAACAACACAAACTTAGAGGTTTGGAGGTCAGAAGTCCAGAATGAGTTTCATTTGGCTAAAATCAGGTTGTCAGCAGGGCTACATTGTGAAATCCCTAATGGCGAATATGTTTCCTTACCTTTTCTAACTTCTAAAGGCTGCCTCGGCTCCCAGGTTTATGGCTCCCCTCCATCTTCAGAGTCAGCAGGGTAGCATCATCTGTTCTCTCTCCCTTTCCCTCTCTCTCTCTCTTTCTCTCTCTCTCTCTTTTACTTCCTCATCCTTACATTTCCTCTTTCTGACTCTGACCTCCTTGCATCTCTTTTATTAGAACCCTTATGATTCCACTGGCCCACTTGGATAATCCACAATAATTTCCCTACCTCAGTGCCTAAGGGTGGGGAAATTATTGCAGTGTTTAATGACATCTGCAAAGTCCTTTTTTGCAAGGTAAACTGACATATTCAGTTTTTAATGAATTTCAGGACTATTTCAGGCAATTAGCCCATTATATAAGAAGTACTAAAACTACTTGTCAACTATTTTTATTTAAAGATAAGTAACTCTATGTTTGTCTTAAGCTATATTAAGAAAAATTATTTTTGCATAAGGGTCAACTTAGAAAACATATACTCTGACAAGTTACATTGGCTAGTTATAGTGTAGAAGAATGCCACTGAGAATTTGCCCAGCTTTTAGCTACCAGGATATTAAGATAAGAATGTGTTGGATAGGTAGTGATTTGAAGGTAGTTGGTCATATTTTGCCTCAAAATGAGGTCCCTGGTCATAAATGCAAAAAATAAATAAAACCTTGGTTTAAGATTCTCTGCTTTAGCTAAATTGTTGATTGCATAAAGCCTAATGGTGCCACCTGTGAAAAATTTTATTTTTATATATTGAACTATTCTGTAGATTTTTTACAATTCAACACTAGCTTCTAATATTTCAGCCTGAAGTAGGATTGCAGAAAATGTTAAGAAAATGCAGTTTTAAGAGAACAGTGCTTGGAAATATGGGCACCAGAAATATGACTACTTGAGTTCAAATTCTTGATTCTACCATCTCTTGGTTGTGAGCACTGGTAATTTATTTCACTTCTTTGTGTGTCAGGTTTTATTGTTGTTATTGGTTTTTGATATTTTTCATCTGCAAAGTACCATTTGATGGTACCTACTGTATAGAGTTGTTACAAGGATTAAATGAATTTTTAATCATGTAATCACTGCTTAAAACAGAGATTAACATATAGAAAATACTCAATAGATATTAAAATGTCCAAATTTATCAGTAATTCAATGTGCGACAGTTATGAAGATGTCTTCATGAATGTTTTCGATGTAAATGCTTTAGAATTCTTGGCTAGCCTAAGATTATATTCAATGATATATTCAAGCAATCTTCCATATTTCTGATAATTATATTCTTCTACCAAATGTCTTCTGTGAATGCTATTATCATAGTCACATTGAAAAACTAAGAGAATTAATACATTAAACTATTAGAATCAGGAGACTTGCTCAAAGGATATTAGCTTTTCCGGTCATGTGTTTTTATTGTGCTTGCTTATGTGATTTAAATTCCAGACAACTATACCCCCATTTCCACCTCCACTACCAGTATTTAACAATTACAAGTGGCAAACTTCAGCAGTGCTCATTAAATCATCTCCACTAAATGGGCAAATGTGTCATTTGTGATATCACTTTAAAATGGTATTTGGTTTGAATCTATGTCTTTTTCTGGGAATCTTTAGTTCAGTACATTTCTTAAAAAGTTCTTTTTTTTCCTCTATATATCTGACTTAAAACAAAATTGGTTAGACTGCTTTTGCTTTCTTGGAATGAGAAACCACCAGAATGCACAAGTCAGAATTTTCTCAAAGCAGCTCAAAATTCTCTCTCAATTTAATGGCAATGGAGCAGAAGACTTGAGTGGAAATGATAATTTTAGGAGTTGTACAGCTTATCATAGAATTTGATGGTTGTGAAGGTGGTTTAGTTTATGGATGGTATATGGAATCTGTTGATGAGTTTGGCGTTGATGCCAAGTAAACCAGTAAGAGACTTTGAATTAATCATTAGTGGCTGTCCCTCTAAATACTAAATTATTGGAATCCAAATTTCAAAGTTGTGGAAGAGCATAAAGAATGAGTATTTTCAATCGATGCACAGTTACTATGACTAGAAAATATTTTAATGACTGATGTGATTCTTTTTTCAATATATTTTTTTCTAGCCTCTTTGATGTATGAAAACTAAACAAACTGGTATATTCCAGCATTTCGTAAGCTGATTTTAAAATTCAGGTATATTTTAAGAAAAATTAGTATGCATGCTTAAAATTTCTTTCCACATTACTCATCAAAACAATGTTCTGAAGTAGCTAAAGCTGTGTTTACATCATCTTCAGGGATTTGGGCTGTTGAAAGGAATAAAAGAATGTCACCAGGGCAACTATCTGCACAGGCAGGGGATTCAGGAACAAAATTTTACGTGAATGAAGAAATAGTACAAAAGCCAATAGTATTTTAGTGTAAGAATATTGCCATTACTGGGGGAGGGGTTATCATAACAGAATTAAAAGCACTGAGAATATAATAGTAGCCTAATTACGAAGTGCTATATATAACCCATTTAATCTTCACCACATTCCTTTGATGTAGGTACTACTTTTATGCAATTCTTACAGATGAGAAAACTGAGATTGATTTTGGCCCAGGGTTGTATAATGAGAGCTAAATCTCAAATTCGGCAATCTGAGCCCTTAAGCATGGGGAGACGAAAGTTTAATATTTTTCTTCTGGGTTGTTTTACCTTTAATATGTTAGAGTCATTATGTATAATTAAATATGTGAGACTCAGCTGAAGTTTAAACAAAGACTTCAGTCACTTTTCTGAAATATAACAATACTTTTTCAACTTCTTTTATTCCTAGGATGTTATTTGTACATGCTTTGTCTCTACATCTAAAGCTCCTATGAGGAATTTCCTAAATACTAGTTATTTTTATATTTTTTATTGTCTGTTTTCCCTACATTACACATCCCATACTTTCATATAGTGATTGACGACTTAAATATTTTCAAAAACAATGATGGATTAATGGAGATATGTTATTTAAGGAGAATTTGAGATCTAACATGTCTGGTTTAAAAATAAGATTTTCTTTAAAACCTTTCAAATCTTAAATTGTTTTCAGGGTTAAGAACTATTTAACATTCCCAAGTTTATAGTTCAGTATAAATCCCTTAAGCAGTGATGTTCAACTTGGTCAAATATATTTTCCACATCATTTGTTATGATAAGTTTACCTGCCTCGGCTAGGTATGCTTGCAAATATGAAATGAATAAAAAATATTTTCCTTTAGATAATAAATACATTGAATACAGACTGGATCATAAGAAAATTTAGAATTTTTCAGTCTTGAACAATATACATAATTATATTTAGACCCTAGTAATTCATTAGATGAAAATTATGGCAATAATAATCTAGAGCAAATAAGCGCAGAGGGTTTTAGTTGGATTTTTTATATTCCCTGCATAATTATTAAGGTTTTAAATTGATCTAGATTATAGTTACTATTGTTACATTAAAGTATATTTGGGATTATTATTTTCCAACACTGTATTCTTGATTTTTATAATAGAACATTATATATTATAACAGTAAATTGATTGGAATCACATTAGGTCATTGAAAAACAGAATCCACAGATAGGCCACTCTTGAGAAAAGTAATTATTTCCAAGTCACTTAAAACTTGGAAGAACTAATTGTATGCCTTTTCCAACCATGATTGAATTAAGAAAAGAGCAGTCATTTAGCTGCTGCAAACCAGTTTTGGAAACACTATTTCTCATTTTTCAGTTACTACAGAAGACGTTTTACAAAATTGCAAACCTTTGTTGATAGCTTTTTGGCTCCAAAACAAGTTTTTGATTGCTGACAAACTGAACATTGTCCTGCTCCATCACACACACACACCTCTCCACACACACAATTTTAAATAAGAGTTTATGTAAAAAACTTTGAAGGCTCTGAAACTATCTGAAAAATATGTGAATAATATTAACCTATATATTTGCATCATTCTTACCTGCTGAAAGAACTCTGACTTTTGAAACAAGTCTCTGGGCCACTCTTTCAAGAAAGCTTTATTGTAAGTACACCACAGTGTCTGATTTCTAATCTTTGATTTACTTGCCTATTTCTCTGATTAGACTGTCACATGAGGGCTGGGACTGTTTTTCTGAGCTATATCAAGCCTAGTGCACAGTAGGTGCAAAATACATGTTAGATGGATGGATGGATGGATGGATGGATGAATGAATGAATGAATGAATGAATAAGTGAGTTAATTATCCTTTCATTTCATCCTTCCTGATTTGTTTACAAATAATATACATAGGTTCTATGAAGATGATGGCACTCTGATATCAGGGTTACTTAAGGGTAGAACAAGCTATACCATAAGGGATATAAAAATAAATGAGCCAAGGATCTTGCTATTGGTGATATGATGGTGACAGTAGGGATTGAGTGTACAGAGGAGAATTTCAGGAAGAGCAGGCATCAAATAATGGGTTTGTGAAGGTGCCTGGTGTATGCAGAATTGGATGAGAAAAATCAGGTTTGGTGGAAAGTGACAAGAAAGAATGGTAGAAAATGTGTCGAAACTAGGTTATTATGGGTCCGAAATACCAAGGTGAAGCTTTTAGACTGTGAAACAAAGGAAATCAATGAGAAGACAAGGAGAAAGTGAAATAAAGAGATTTCTGAATATGGCAGGGAGTCTTTCTTGGAAAAATGCATCAAGGGCTGGGTTGGGCGTGTTGACAGCTCATGCTTGTGATCCTAGAAGTTTGAGAAGCCAAGGCAGGCAGATCATCTGAGGTCAGGAGTTTGAGACCAGCCTAGGCAACATAGTGAAACCCCTTCTATACTAAAAATCCAAAAAAAATTAGCTGGGAATACTGGCACGTACCTGTAGTCCCAGCTACTTGGAAGGCTGAGGTAGGAAGATGGCTTGGGCCCGCGAGGCAGAGGTTGCAGTGACCTGAGATCTGAGATTGCGTCATTGCACTCTAGTCTGGGCAACAGAGCAAGATTCTTGCTCAAAAAAGAAAAGAAAAAGAAATAAAAATGCATCAATGTCATCATAAAGTATTTTGAAATGATAACTGTACACAAAGAGTCCCTTGAGCGTGATGGGAAATGAATGGCAGGACTGTTGTTTGGCTATCTTGATTTGAGTACCAGGCAAGATTTTGGATGGAAAGCTTTCTTTACAAAAAGTGACAATGACCATTTGAAGGAGGTGGTTCAAAAAATTTTTTTTCAGGTCATGATTCCTCTAAAGATATCATACGTTTGCTTTTGTACAATAAACATATTAATGTAATAAATAAATAAAGGTCATTGTATAGACCGTGGTCAAACTGCTGTAAATTCTCTTTACTCTTTGACAAAATTGACCTTCCAAATTTGTTTATTCTTAAAGTGAATGCGACCTATTTAAAGTTCTTTCTGCTTTCATATAAAATTCTTTCTTCTAAACTGAAGGAAATGTAGATAGATATATATTAAAGCAAAATCATTATAGTAAAAGTATGGCCATCTTCCTGAATCTCTTAAAAAACACAAATATTTGTGGATTGCCTACTGTCTGCCAAACTGTTAATAGTTTTATATTTTCTTCCATTTCTGTGAGCATATCTATATTATTTTCTTGATAATAAATTTTTGAGCGAATGGAGGATGAATGTCAAAGTGGAACTGTTACAAAAAAGGGTAGATTTTATCATATTAATTTGTAGATTCTTTCTTTCCACACACTTTTCCATTTACCCTCCCTCCTTCTCCCTTTCCTTCCTTCTTCCCTTTCTTTCTTTCTTTCAAATCAACATATCCTGATATGATATGACAATGCATGTCTTAAAGGAAACAAATAAGAATGCAGATACAATTGCAGCGTGTATATTTATTGTTCTTCCTGTGAAAATGGCAGATTGAAAAACTTTAACGTATTAATTGTTTCTATACAAATAAATTCTGCTAAGTACAAATGATCCTTATCCATTTCTTAAGCACAACAGGACTTTTACTTGGTAAATGTTTTTAGAATTTAGAGATATTCTTTGTAGGAAATGTTAAATGAATCATGTCAGTGAGTGAAAACAAAACAAAACAATCTCAACACATTTCCTGACTACCAACTGGAAAGCCAAAGACAAAAATTTTTCCCAGTGAAACTGATTTCTTACCCTAGCATCTGCCAATTCTATGTTTACATTTTCAGCTAATGTAAATCTATATAGTAACTGAGAGAGATATTTTAAAATATACTAGGAAATAGGTCTATACAGAACAATTCCTCAAGGAACAGATATTCTAGGAGCTAATTCAATTTATAAGCTCATAGGAATGCAAAAGAGGACATGTAATCTGCTGATCACACTAATTTTCCTTGTGCCTATTCTTTGCATTTATTTCATTTGACTCGTAGAAATCCCACTTCATTCAGTACTCCAATTAATGAACTATGATGTTTGGAGTAGTATGTGGCAGTCAGATTCTCTAAAGAGTATATGAATCCATTGGAAAATGGAGAATATTCCTATGTAGACATGGGTAAAATTAAATATCCACAGATTAATATATGTATCCATAAAAAGAATAATATGTAAGTTGTTACATAAACTTTTAAATAAAATAAAATTATACACAGATATGGATATCATACACCCCCCAGTCACCACACCAACAGATATGTTTTCACCTAATTCTTAATCATTTTCATAAATAATATTTGATGAGTTTATCTTTGTTTATAAAATAAAGAAATTAATTCACATAGTTTACTCGGAATTTAAATGCTATATTTAGATATAATATTTGAATTAGAAAAAAATCTTTTCTCTCATAATATTCTATAATCAAACTCACCAAGGGCTTATTTTTTTAAAAAAACCTTAAGGCTATAGTTATCTTGATATTTAGAAATAGAAATGATATTTTTTGTTTTTTAAGTCAATAAGTTATTGGTTTTGATCTTGGGGAAGAAAGCTAGGGTGAAGGAGAAATGTACCTAAAAGTTACTATGATAATAAACAGTTCTTTATGTGATTTTGAGTTTACTTACTATGAAGCACTCTAATGAATACTGTTCACAATAAATTAACTCATGCAGCAAAAGATATAAACTTTACTAAAAAATGAGATATCCCAAAATCCCATCAAATTTAATTTTGTGTTATAACCATTTGTCTGGAGATTATACCCTCCTTTTTTAAAACTATCCTCTTCTAAAAATATCTCTCCTCTTCTAAAACGTGCATTACCATGCGCATGTGTTCTAATTTCTAGGAAACAAGATGAAAAAGCACCAATTCTTTAAGTAAATTCATGAGTTTCTTTGAATTATATAATCATTTTATGTTAGAAGCATTGCCTTAAACATAAATATGGAGTTGATTTGGAATATAATGTTGAAGTGGGAAAATAGAGCTGAAAGGAAATATTGTACAGTTACCATAAGTGGCTTTATTTACTTAAATAAATAATAAAGAATACTTGGGCTTAATTCAAGAATCAGCTAGTAGAGCTAAATAAACAAAACTGCCTTCTTTTTGAACATTGATTTAAAACCTCTTATTGGCTGATTTATGCTACTTTCTGGAAATCATTGCACATAATGCTTTATATGAGTTAGGGTGGTTTCTACTATCAGCAATAGAAAGATCTCCACTCAGCTGACATTAAATCATGAAAAAAATGATTATCTCATGTAAAAACTCATTCAGAGGCAAAGCTGTTGAATACTAGACAATAGAGCCACTAAGATCTGCTTAAATGCTTAAAAACTTACTAGCTGAAAATCAACTGTTCAGGGTTAATACTTTGGATAAAATCAATGTTGTAGACTTTTTTGTCTCACTAATTATAGACAAAAGTCTTATTTAATTGTTATTTCTGATTGAAATCAGGGTATTCAAATTAAGTAAAACACCCTTCATGTACTCAATAAATATTTACTGATTACTTACCTTCTGCAACTTTGAGTAGTACAGGATGTTTCGTACTTAGAGTACAATTTTAATGCCATCTTTTGAAGATAAATTATGATACGCGAATCAACAAATAGATATCATTTCAAAGCTCCAAGGATAATGCTTTATATATGCTGATGATTTTTGTTTAGAGAGGACTGTGATCATCATCCTTTGAAAAATTATACCTTTCTTTGATTTTGGGAAAAGAAAACACTGATTAAAGTTTTTACATTTAAGAGTAAATCATGAGTGGAAATCAGGTTTGGGGAAAAGTACTTAATCACTGACTGGAGCCAGCATTTATATCAGCATTATATTTGGAGACAATTTCTCTTTGGACTACTACATGTGAGGGAAATTAACTTCTGTGCTGCTTAAGTTAGTATTATTTGGGGCTCTGTTTTAACAGAAAAAAAGCTAAAATATACAATGTGTTTGATGTATTCATAAGTCATGCATTTTACATACAAAGTTACAGAAGCCAGAAATGATGATCAACGAAATTGTAGATCTTAAGGGTTTAGATTATTTCATCTTATCATGAATAACTCTAAATATCTATAATCTATCTGAGTATGCAATTTTACCTTCACATAGTCTTCAGGATGTTTCAAGCAGTGTAGGCCAACAGAACTTGCTGCAGTGATTGAAGAGGATTTATTCTGTGCTATCCAAGATTGTAGTCCTGCTTCTCTTCTGTTTTTTTCTCATTTGCCCTTCTTGAAGAAGACATACATGACTAGACAGATACAGATAAAGATATTGAGGTAATACATGGATTTCTCATCCATCAAGTGAGTAGATACAGAAAAAGAGTAAAGTAGTAGGCACATACACATAAGTTAAACTAGATAGCTGGTAATATCTCAATGAGTACTTAAAACTTCATGATGAACATAGCATATTTTTCTGATGTAGCAGCTTTTATTTTGATGGAACTAATTATGTTAAAAAACCAACACATTTTGTAATTCTCACACATTCCTAGTGAAACTTCAGAGCTTTGTCTGGCTCTTTAGTAAAAATCTACTGTTATTAATTCTTCAGTGGAAATCTTCAGGAGCATCCTGCAGAAGGCGGACTTCAAGCCCTGCCCTTCCCTCTATTTTTTTCCTCTAACTTCGATTTCTTTTTTTTTTTTTTTTTTTAAGATGGAGTCTCGCTCTGTTGCCAAGCTGGAGTACAGTGGTGCAATCTCAGCTCAGTGCAACCTCTGCCTCCCGAGTTCAAGCGATTCTCCTGCCTCAGCCTCCCGAGTAGCTGGGACTACAGATGCCTGCCACCATGCCCAGTAATTTTTTTTTTTTTTTATATTTTTAGTAGAGATGGGGTTTCACCATGTTGTCCAGGATGGTTTTGATCTCTTGACCTTGTGATCCGCCCACCTTGGCCTCCCAGTGCTGGGATTACAGGTGTGAGCCACCGTGCAGTGCCTTAACTTTGATTTTTAATGCATAACTTTGCTTCGGAGGATGTATAAGTTTTACCTAGTTCCCAATTAAAATTTCCCTGATGATTATAAAGATATTGCTTCAAAATTTTGAGATCCATTTTCCACCTCGTATATAGCAGGGTGACATTTGCATCTGTAACTAAAAGGCAACCTGGGAGATGAAGAGAGCCTTGCAGTAGCAGGGCATTTACAGTTTAATTACCTGGACACTCACAAGTTTATAGTCTCCACTTGCCAATCAGGAAACAGACAGCGTATGTATCTAGAATTTTGGTGGGAATTTAATAAATGGAGGATAAAGGGAACATATGTTGAATGTTTGTTGAGGTATACAGAGATTAGCAACAGTTGGAAACTGTTAGAAGGCTGGAGGTAAAAGGAAGAATCAACATCACTGAGTATTACCGAAACCTGACACTTTAAAAATTTTAGGTTATATTTAAAATTTTAGACTGGACTTGTGGCTTCTGGAACACCAAAGAAGAAGCAGCGTGCTCTCCGTCTTCTCTCACCTCCCAGTTTCCTACCGGGGACTCCCATGGCCTGAACATAGTGGCCAGAATGCAGGAGATCTAGGGTGATAAAATCCTTGGGGAACAGTCTCCTGAGGCCTGGAGCAGGACAAAAGAAAAAAAGAAGGGGGAGAAATGGATGAGAGGTGAAGAATAACTGGTAACTCATGCCCGATATGACTTCTCAAATTTGATTCTGTCACAGAAGGAAGCATTTTTAAAATTAGGTGGCCTTTTCTACTTTGGGGATATAGAGATGCAGCTGTTTCAGTTTTTCAAATCAATGTGAGTTTGATTCTATGATATTCATGTATTTGTGTCCTAACTACACCTAACATATATTGTGTTTGTTTTAAATATATTGAAAAATGTTTTAAAAAATTATATTGAAAAATTTAAAAGCATCAAGTAATTATTATGAAATATGCTTTGGTTTCCTACCAGAAGTTCTGCTACTGAAGGTGTATGTGATGAAGAATTTATAATTACAATTCATTTTTATGAGCAAGCATACTAAGATAATTAAATATTTTAAGTATAGTTGCAGAAGGTACAGAAAATATGTAATTGGAATGTGCTATTGAAATGGAAGGTGAAAATAAATAAAAAAAAATATTTCAGCACCATAAAAATAGTTAACTGTGTTTCCACTCTACTTTTCAGCATCTAAGTAGTTTGTACATCATTCTTTCTTATAATAATTCTTCCTTCTCTTTGCTTTACACAGACCTTTATTACTCTGTGCAGCATATAGCAATTACACTTGATCCTATACAATATTTTGAAATAATAAATGCTAGGTAGTAAAGTTAATTTTTGTGAACTGTGAGATTTTGTGAGAACAGATCGTATTTTGAAACTAACTATTACTATCATGCCCAGTAAAAGCAAGCCATCCTTTATTTAGAATCAAAATCCCTAGTAATTATAAATAATTGGGAAAGCTATCCTGGCATATTTTAGTCTAAATTTTCATAAGTAACATAGATGGCAAGTCAACAAGAAGTGATTTTTCTTCTTCAAATGGTAACATAAAGAATATGTCATAGGATCATTTTGGCTTTAACCTAATCCCCTAAAACGTTCACATCTAAATTAAAGCCCTCTAATCAGTAACGCACATAATGACTCAGATGCAATGCAAGATCATATGACACCTCTGAGTTATCAAAGGTACAGTATATTATGCAGTCAAGTGCCATAGAGTGATGTTTTGGTCAATGATGGACTGCACATACCATGGTGATGCCATAAGTTTATAATGGAGCTAAAAAATTTCAATATCTGGTGATGTCATTGCCATCATAGCGAAGTATTACATTACTCATGTGTTCATAGTGATGCTGGTGTAAACAAACCTACTGTGTTGCCAGTTGTATAAAAGGCCAGCATATAAAATTATGTACAGTACATAATACTGAATCATAATAAATGACTATGTTACTGGTTTATTTAATATACTATTGATCAATATTTTAGAGTGTACTCTTTCTACTTATTAAAAAAGTTACCTGTAAAACAGCCTCAGGCAGGTCTTTTAGGAGGTATTTCAGAAGAAGGAGTTATCATAGGAGATGACAGCTCCATGTGTGTGACTGCCCCGAAGGCCTTCCAGTGGCACAACATGCGGAGGTGGAGGACAGTGACACTGATGATCCTGACCCTGTGTAGGCCCAGGCTAATGTGTGTGTTTGTGTCTTAGTTTTTAACAAAAAAAAGTTTAAAAAAGTAAAATAAATATTGAAAATTTAAAAAGCTTATAAAGATATAAGGAAAGAATTTTTTTTTTTTTTCTATTTTGAGACAAAGTCTCACTTTGTCACCCAGGCTGGAGTGCAGTGGCACGATCTTGGCTCACTGCAACCTCCATCTCCCAGCTTCAGGCAATTCTCCTGCCTCGGTCTCCTGAGTAGCTGGGATTACAGGCATGTGCCACCAC
>CAUYLG010066127.1:0-21335 GCA_963573385.1 Cacajao melanocephalus | reverse complement strand
GGCATAAAAGAGGTCTTTAATACCTATTATTAGATAGCATTTCAGCCTGGGCAATAGAGCAAGACTCCTGTTCTCTCTCCCTCTTTCTCTTCCTCTTTCTTTCATAAAAAAAAAAAAAAGAGAGAATAAAATGAGTTAATGTATTTAAGCGCACTGCTGAGTGCTTTAAGTGTCTGGTATATAGTGAATGCTCATAGGATACTAGCTAATTGATCCCTCAAAGGGCTGTTTCTAGGATTATGAGATGACACCTACTAAAGTTTTAGCAAAGTACCTGGCATATCATCCTCAATGAATGGGTTCTTACAGCTTGACAGCAAAGGTGGAAGATAGTTTTCTTGAGCTCAGATCACGTATTGATTAGGGAGGCTATAGTACTGAAGACTTTTATTTCAAAGTGAGGACAATTTTGCTCTTTGGAAGTACTCTTGTAATTTAGTTAATATTGAACATAGAAGGATTAGTAGAAAACCTTTGAACCATTGCTTTCTTTCTAAAGTGTGTTGAAAAGAATTCCACAATATCTGGGTGTACACACTTTTGCTTAGTGGGGGAGTCCTGACCAGAACGATCCACTTGGCCACATTTCTTAGGAATTATCACTATTGAAGAAGGATAGAAATATTCTCATCAGAGCCCACAGTTTAGCTTTTAGTGCTCAATGAATATCTTTATATTTAGTAAACTCCCTATAACTCTCAGAATGAGGGGTCACATTTCACTATCTCTCCCCGGGTGTTGTTTAAGTACGTAGCGGACTGATTGGGGCTGAGCTGACACTTCAAATCAAGGTTTTGGAGCTCAGAGCAGGGAAAACAAGGCCGGAAGCCCCTTCCTGATGAAACTTCTCATTGGGTGGGCTTCATGATACAAAGGCTATTTAAATGTCATGCTTATATATAGCTATCAATCTTAGTGAAAAGAAAGTGCTTCTCCCAAGATTCCAGTAAAATTCCCTTATCCCAGTTTCATTGGCCTGGCTTAGCCATGTGTCCATCCCTGATCCAGGCGTGCATCCCTGATCCACGTGTCCATCCCTGATCCACGCGTCCATCTCTGATCCACGCATCCATCCCTGATCCATGCATCCATCTCTGATCCATGCGTCCATCCCTGATCCATGTGTCTGTGACCAGGTTGGAGTCAGAGTTTGGATAAATTACCCAGTTTGGCCAGATTCAGTCATGTCCCCATCCTTGAATCTGGGAGCATCAGTTAGTCCCCATCCAAACCACACAAACAGGAGGAGGAGGAAGGATACCCCGAGCAACATCTGGGTACTATTACCAAAAGGAAGGGTTGTAGACACTGCACAGGTAAAATTAACAGCTATCTACTCCACCTGACTCTATCACTGCTCGCTCTAGGACCATGAGTGAGCCATCAATCTTTTTGGGATGTAGTTTTGTCATCTATGAGATGAGAGATTTGGGCTAATAAGATCAGGGCTTCTCAAATTTTAGAGTGTCTTAGAACCCTCTGAAGGGCTTGCTAAAACAGTTTCTTAGACCCCGCCCTCAGAGATTCTGATTCAGTAGGTCTGGAGTGGGGCCCAAGGATTTGGCTTTCTATCAAGTACCCAGATGATGTTACTGCTGCTGACGTGGGGACCACACTTAGAATATTCTAACATTGAGCAGCTACTGGCACACAATATGCTTTTAGCAATTGAAGGTCTTCATTCTCAGGCTCAAGCTAGAGGTTCTGCTTCTGTCCCCACCGTAAGAAGAGCAGCATACACCCGTAATGGAAACACAGGAATCGCAGCTCTGAATTCTCAACTCAGACACCATCACTGGGGTTACTAAGTCAGATCTATGACTCTAGTAGTTACTCATTTTAAATAAGTCACAATGGCTAGATTGGGTGAGGGTGGAGTAGGAAAGGCCTCTGACTTCTCAGTTCTAGAACTCCTGGGGACCATGTCTGTCTTCCTGGATTCATGCTTGTCCTCATTCAAATCTCTGTCGAGGCAGCTCTGAGAATTTGAAGATTCCACAGGGAAGCAGAGAACTTTTTGGTTAAGGTGACAGACTTGGGTGACAGGTAGACCGGGACTTCAGTGTTCATTCGTTCACTCACTCAAGACTGTGTAACCTTGGGAAGATTACTTAATCTTTCTGTCCCTTAGTTCCAAAATTGGGCAGATGTAGAATGTACTCATAGAGTTGTTGTAGGGATTAAAATAAAGGTTACGCAGAGGTGAAGTATTTAGTACAGTGCTTGGCACAGGTAAAAATAAACGCTATGTAACACTTTAAGTTTGGGTCCAGGATGCCCCTGCACACTCCACAGCTGAACATCATTTAACAAGGTGTACTAGCATCCATCCATGATTATTGTGACATCTCAGGAATGTCCTGTTCCTCTGCTCTGGCAGTTGTGTTTTCTCAAGGTATCTGGGTATATTCTGGGGTCAAATGTTTTTGTAAAATGCTGGGAGAAAGGATGTTTTCTTTACTGTAGGACTTTTTAGAGTCTTTACTATGGTAATTCAAATTAAGAATCTCCAAAAGATACTTGGTTCCCAAACCTCCTGGACCATGGAACCCTTTTTGTAAGGAATTCCTATTAACAGGTATTAACATTTTTTAACATTCTGCATGAGAATGCAGCCTTGGAAACTCTGTTCTGGAGCAAAACTCTATCCAAAAGTCTCCAGTATGCTTATGAATAGGCATATTCGGAGATGTCCCACAAGTCCTGTGAATCAATACTGTGAATACGGGGATAATATGTCATGTTTAGCTGGGTAGTAGTTGCCATATATTCTAATGGATAAGGATGGAGGATAAAAGCTATATTTTGGCAATAATTTAGAAAATCATTTTCAACTAGAAGAGATAAATGTTTTGAAATTGAGGTGCTCTTATTCCAGTCTCTGCTCTGTTGTGAATCAAAGAGAGGGGTAGGAATTGGGGAAGTCATGTGTGAATGTCCTGTTCTCAGCAGAAGGACAGGGTGGAAGTGTTCGTGGGAGCAGGTGACACTGAATGTAAGAGTAGAGGAGGGAGACAGTGTCTCAGACCGGCTTGGGGTCAGGTGACAGCTCTCACTGCTGACACCTGTTGTACGTACTTGCAGCATTACCAGGTTTTTATGTCCTAAAAAAATTCGAGAGCATGCTAGATCAATAGCCAACCTTAAGTGCGGTAAAGATTATACCAGATTTATCTGTTGTAAAAATGTGATACTGATGATTAAATCAGGAAAGAAAGTGGCTGCCCTTTTAAGAATAGTGCCTAATGCAACTGGGATCTCTGAAAAATGAGATGTAGCTGATGCTTGGGCCAATTATTCTAATTTGAAGAGTCTCCGAGCTCAGTGAAACTGCTATGTCAGCACACTTTCCTGAGATTATATGTGATCTGCTGTGCTCTCTCAGGAACATAAAATAAATTAAAACAACTGTAATACCTCCACCACAACTTTTTGTTCCATACTTCACAGGTCTGGCTGTCTTACATAATTAGGAGGAGCTGAACTTTAAGGAGGCCTTGAGTATAGAAACAGGCTGCTGGTGTAGAAGTGCTCATCATTAAAAAATAAACACGTTGGTCTTACCGCTAGCAAGACTGTGACTCCCCCATCTCTCCCGGCTTCTCAGGCTCCAACTCAAACCAGCTGGCCTGTGTCATCTCTCTATTAGTGCAGGGCTTGAAAAGCTCCATCACAGATGGACTCAAGATTGGGGGATCTGTCACTTACATTTGCTGAAGTGCGTTACGCACATTTTTGAGAGTGTGGCACACAAGGGTGCTGCCTTTTAATTGCAAGGAGTGGAAAGGGTTTTTAAGGCAGCTGGCATGTCTCATGGGAGCTCCTGCCAAGGGAGCCTCCTACAGCAAACTGCATTTACCCCAAGGCTGAGGCAACTCATGTGGCTCTTTATTAAGCCATTCTTTCAGCTGCCCCTTTCTCTCCATGTCTTTCTTTCCTTTCTCAGGCTCCCAGATGTACTAGAAAGCCTGCCAATGCTAAACTCAGGCTGGGCATGGACTGACTTTCCTCCCCTCTGCAGCAGGGGCTATTGGTAATGGGATCAGTGTGGCAGGTTGTCCTCACAGCTGGGGAAATCTTCAGCTCTCCTGCATCCAATGTGCTGACAGCAGGTTCAGCTCAGCGCATTCTCATTTCATTTCTGTGTGTCACTAAATGAGTCTTAAAAGCTACTGCCATGGGGCTTACAGGAGAAGAAGGGGTGAGGGCAGGAGAGCATAGAAGTACTGGGATATCGGAGAGCAAAGCGGCAGCCCTGTTCCGTATTGCAGCAGGATTTGCCAGAGACAAACCAGAGGGTAGGTGGGAGCTCGCCACTTCACATGAGGGCTTAAGGTGAGACTTGGCTAAGAATGACATTGGCATTAATAAGGCCCTGGGTCTACAAAAGTGCTCTGCCTCCCTCACTGTTCAATACTCATGTTCAGCTCCTTTTTCCAATAGTTAGCATGTAATTGGAATCAGGAATCTGCGAGCTCAGTGGCCCACTGAGGAACCCACAGGTCCTGCCCTCAAAGTGTTTACTCTTAATAAAGGACCCAGAACTGACCACATGGTGTCAGTGGACAAATACACATAGCACAACTGTGACAATGTTAAACTATTGAGGCAGCGCCGTGGTTATATTCCATGGCACTGAGGATGCTTCGGTGATTCCCGAACCAAAAAGACAGTCCTGACCTGCAACTGCCTATTCTATACAATTCTCACTGTGTCTGACTATTTGTTACTTGATCCCTATCTGTAAGCTCGTCCACCTCTTCTCCTTTTGGGGGACAAGAATCTACATGTAGTGAAAACCACCAATAGGATGTCTTGGCAGGAAGGCTGTCCATGAGATCTCACTGAGACCAGAATGAGTGTTTTACTCATCTTTGGGCTCTGTATATTAAGGATAGCAACTGGAACCTAGGGGACTGAAAAATATTTGTTAAGTGGCATTAGATCACCGTTATCTTTCATCTGTGTAGCACCTTTCTACTTTTGTAAATCAGCTTTTTTGTTGTTGCTGTTGTTGTTAGAGATAGGGTCTTGCTCTGTCGCCCCAGGCTGGAGGGCAGTGGCACAATCATAGCTCACCACAGCCTCCAACTCCTGGGCTCAAGTGATCTTCCCACCTCAGCCTCCAGAGTAGCTGAGGCTACAGGCACACACCACCATGCCTGGTTAATTTAGAAAAAGTTTTTACAGAGCTGAGAGCCTCTGGCTGATCTCACTCTTCACCTCCTGGACTTAAATGATTTTCCCACCTTGGTGTCGCAAAGGGCTGGGATTATAGGTGTGAGCCACTATGCCCAGCCAAAGAAACAGCTTTATGTTTATTCTTACTGGAAGCCTTTGTGGTAACACAGATATTTTTCAGTTCTCCAAATGTGACCTCGAGGCACAGATGGGTTGTCATTTGCCCAGGATGACAGGGAGAGTGTGCATCAGGATTGGCACTCAAGCCAGCTATGAAGACCGGCTAGGGGACACTTTGAGAAATGGAAGAGAATCAGCTACATCTGCATCCTGACCTTATTTATAAGCCTTTAAATGTGTATTTGGCTGATATAATTTATAAAATATTGAGCTTTTTTCAATTGTAAAGTAAAAGTGAAAATACATATTGAGGCTGAGTGTGGTGGCTCATGCCTGTAATCCAGCACTTTGGGAGGCCAAGAAGGGCAGATCACTTGAGGTCAGGAGTTCGAGACCAACCTGTCCAACATGGTGAAACGCTGTCTCTACTAAAGATTAAAAAATTAGCTGGGCATGGTGACATGCACCTGTAATACCAGCTACTTGGGAGGCTGAGGCATGAACATCGCTTGAATCTGGGAGGCTGAGGTTGCAGTGAGCCAAGATCGTGCCACTGCACTCCATCCTGGGCAACAGAGCAAGGCTCCATTTCAAAAAAATAAAAAATAAAATACAAAAAATCAGTAAAATACATAATGACAAGGATCCCTGTAGCTTATGGACGAGTAAATGTCTACCTCTAGGTTAACACGCATGCTAAGAGTTTTTTCTTTAAGCTACTGAGTAATAGTGAAGCATCAGATACCACCATAAAGCACAAAGCTCCATCAGAAAAAAAAAATTAATTTTGTTAATAATGAAAAATAAAAATAATGACCGAGTAATTGGGGATGATTTACCATAGCAGCGATTTCTTTTCCCAGGAAAGTCAACATTTCCATTTCTTAGTACTTATCTACCAGCAGGGGACCATCGCATCAGACAGCGCCCACTGCAATTAACAGCATCCCTTCATTATCACTAACATCTGTTAACAAATAATTGAGCGAATCCGTGGCCACAGCGCTGAATTTTGTACCTCCACTGCTATGCTTACTGTGGCAGTTTTGCTTTCAAAGAGTAAATTATTAACACCCGAGTCTCAAATGGTACCAAGTATTATTTTTGACATTATAAATCATCCTCTAAAAGCTATTTCTTGTTCTCCAGATTGTGGATTCTCAGCAGGGCCAGTATTGCTTTCAAGGGGGTGAAAATTGGTCAAGGGCTGTGGGGTGGAGGGCACTGACAATCTTACCCTTTTTATGTATAAAGCACAGATATAACTACAGCACATAAACACATACACAGTATATCTGTGGTATTAACATTTCATGAGGTGGCAATTGAAAAAACATATATCTTAAAAGGATCCCAGAAGGTCGGGTGCGGTGGCTCACACCTATAATCCCAGCACTTTGGGAGGCTGAGGCGGGTGGATCATGAGGTCAGGAGCTCGAGACCAGACTGGCCAACATAGTGAAACCCCGTCTCTACTAAAAATAAAAAAAGTTAGCTGGGCATGGTGGCACGTGCCTGTAGTTTTGGCTACTCGGGAGGCTGAGGCAGGAGAATCACTTGAACCCAGGAGGCAGAGGTTGCAGTGAGCAGAGATCATGCCATTGGACTCTAGCCTGGGCGATTGGGTAAGACCCCATCTCAAAAAAAAAAAAAAAAAAGGATCCTGGAAAGGCTGTGGCGATGGAGGGTGTGGCAATAATAAAAACAGGTTTAAATAACACTTTCCTATACCTACGCATTTCAAATCTGGCCTACTCATTGGAATCACCTTGAGAGTTTTAAAAAATACTGATTCCTGGGCCACTCCCAGAGTTTCTGATGTAGTTGGCTTGGGTGGAGCCTTGACTTGGTAAATGTAAAAGCTCCCCAGATGAGTCCCCTTTGGGGCAGCCAAATTTGAGAACCACCGCTCTAGATAGCAGATGACATGACAGAACTATTCACCCACACCATAGCAGATGTGACTAAACTGTCATGACAATCTTTCCTAAACCCAAGTGTGACTTTGGAATTTTTTTCCATACATTATTGCAAATTAGAATTGACATGTGAAATGAAACCAACTTGTCATTCCTGTTCTAGATGGTCCCCTGGGCTAGAACAGAATCCAAACCCATATCCTAATGTTTTAGCACCTAGAAGGTTCTCACTAAGTTTTATTATGTCTTACATTTCCTCATTATGCTTTTATTAATCAAGGAGGAGAACAAACAACAAAAATTGGTGGCGAGTGAGCAGAGAGGAGGAAGTTTGCTGAATGCCTAAATATAGTGGTGCAAAGATGTGTTTGGTCATATCGGGGTAGGGCTGGCTGATATTCTATTTTCGTTATATGTTCATTAGACATGAACAGACAAATCCACCAGAGGAAAGAAAAAATAAAAAGTTTTCATTTCATGACAGGCTTTTTTGAAGGATAGTTGTTCATCTATGGTTAAGGTATATATCACTCAATAGGCATAATGCAAATAGTTATTTCCAGGAGCAGGGATTCACGTCAAGTTTTAGTGAAATTAGGCAGATCTTTAAGTGGAAAGTGAAATGAAATACTTTCAAAGGTAAGAGTTCCTAATTAGCACCCGAAGTTGTAAGAAATGATGCCTGCTGAGGTAAATAGAAACAACAAATGTATTCTGTAAGAAAATTTGAACACAATTTTCCTTGAATTTGGTGGTTGAATGAAACATGAAATTTGATCTATTTATTTTGATCATTTAAGTTGAATTGTTCATATACACACGTGTATCTGTGTTTATCTTTGTGTGTGTGTGTGTGTGTGTGTGTGTGTGTATGAGAGAGAGAGAAAAAAAAAGAGAGAAATAGTAATCAGTTTTTGGAAACAAAATGGCCAATACAAATATAGAAAGCTGCATAACTCATCTGTTATCTGGTAATTACAACAAAAACAAAGTCACCAGAAGGGCAAAAGCTAAAAAGATGAAAATACTAAGTTTGGAGAGGGTGTAGAATAACACAACCTCTCATACTCTCTGTTAGGGCAGGTGGGGTTGTAAACTGGATCAACTACTTTGTAAAAATAGTTTGGCATTATCTAGTAAAGGTGAAGATGTATATAACCCTATGCCCCAGCAATTGTACTCCTCGAGACTTCCCCTGGAGAAATTTGATTTCATGCATCAGAAGACATAAACAAAAAGGCTCATAGCAGCACTATTTGTAATAATCCTGGTGGAAATAATGCAAATGTTTATCAGGGATGGAATGAATAAATAACTGTAGTATGTTTACAAATGGACCGCCATGCAACAATAACATGGATAACCTACTTCTACACATAACATGGATAACTCTCACAAATGCAATGTTGAGCAAAGACACAAAACCCTCCTTTTCACACAAATGTTAAAACAGATGAAACTAAGCCACATGTGTAGGGATACATACATCAGTGATAAAACAGTAAAGCAAAGCAAGGAAATGATGATCAAGAATGTCAGCAGATGGTTAGGGAAGAGCAAGGTGGTTCTATCATTGAGGAGAGGCACACATTGGGGGTAGAGAGGGCACCCAGGCTACTAATAATATTCATTTCCCAAGCCAGGTAGTAAACACATACATAAGATTCACTTTAATAGTTGTTCGTAATACACTTTAATGAAATTTTCTGAACCAAATAAATTGGTTTCTAAACTTGAAATTTTCTGCATGACTTGTGTATTAACTGAAGTTAAGCAAGAACAAAAAATGTTTTTTGAAGCTCGTCAAATGGAGAGAAATGCTCAAGAATAGGTTGTGTAAGGTACCAGCAACCGGGCAGCTCCGGGGTTCATGACTCCTTAGGTGCCTTGTCCTTAGGGTGTGGTTATGGGATAATTTGTTCAACCTCTTATGACCTGGGTCTCTCAATTGAAAATCCCAGTTCCTGGAAGAGAGGACAGGATTGGCCTGGTCATATTTCCTGTTGGTCACATGTCCTCATCCACCAGAGCCATGTGGAGTCAGAGAGGGGCCATTCTTCAAAGGCCAGGGAGAGGGAAGGAAGACTGTATGGATGAAAATAACCTACAATCTGGACACTGTCAAAACTAACAGAAAACACCAAGATCCAAGAAGGCATGCAGGTAAGATGGACAAAGCCAAGATTGCTCCTGAAGAATTCATCCCACAAAAGGGCAGCAGTTAACTTGCAGCGTTCTGTTGACCACTGGATTCCAGGACTGGAGTACATAACTAATGTAAAAGAGTGAACAGTGACATATGGATGAGATTCTTCCCACGGTGCCTTAACTCACCATATTCCCTCTGTCTGAGAAGTGTGTGCCAACCACAAATGGTCACCCCGATCAGCTCTCCTCTTCAGAAAACTAGACTTCAACCACTCTGTATGAGGACTTCTCTTGTGAACTCTGTGGTGGTCAGAGTCACAGGAAAGAACTGAAAGTCAATTAAGAAAGGCGAAGAATCAGGGCTCCTGTTGGCTGGGACCGGGAGGCAGAGGACTAGCCTGTCATTTGCGGGTCTTCCAACTTCTCCCTGCTTCACTGGGGAGGAGGCAGGGCTTGTAAACTGGGGAAGTTGGTGGGATGGTGGGAGGCAGGAAATACTGCCAGGCCAGCAGGAATCCTGACC
This sequence comes from Cacajao melanocephalus, assembly GCA_963573385.1. Taxonomy (NCBI): domain Eukaryota; kingdom Metazoa; phylum Chordata; class Mammalia; order Primates; family Pitheciidae; genus Cacajao; species Cacajao melanocephalus. The sequence continues at coordinate 11,444 of CAUYLG010066127.1, read as the reverse complement.
GTCTTGGTTCCTCATCCTGTACCAAGCAACCAAGGCAATTTTTGAAAGTACAGACTTGGGTGTGGAAATATATCCTTCTCACTGCTCAACCTCAACTTTGAAATGGTTCTCAACAGAAGGACGGGAAACACAGGTAAATAGCACCTTTCTGGAGCACAATGAGTAGCGCCACTGCTACAGAGGCCCATTTGGACACTGCGACATAACACAATTTAAAGCAAGCATGAATATCTTTATTCATGAGTCTGGATCCCTAAGAATGAGAATGCCTGTGGCTGCATTCTTATTTCGAGCAGCAGTCACATTCATCACACCATACTCAAAAGACACATTTGGGCTGCAGTTCACACCCATTCCTCTGGAACTTTGAGCAGTTAATAAACTCGTTAGCATTAATTAAAATGCATCTTACTAAAGCAGGATCCAGAGTTACCACCTAGCCACTCTAAAAATCAACAGTCGACTGACTTTTAGCAAAGCCTCTTTTATTGATGGCTCCTGTGGGTGTAGCTGACATCCGCCGTCCCCCATCTGATCTCATTATTTCAGATCCTCGCATCCTGGCTGGCTTTGCCTTTCCTCTCTCCTCGATCCTCCCGTTACATAAATGCGATTGTTTCGTTGCTTCCTCTCGGAGCCCGGGTTTTGTGTTTTGGCAGGGCTTGGCTCCTTGCGTGTTTAAGGACGAACGCCTAGGCCTCTGGGCAAGGGCCTCCAGCTCCCGCAGCCCTTCATCGGCTGACCTCCTCCTGTCGGGGCCATTTGTCTTGGGGGCCTCTCTTGGAGGCTCTGAACAGGATGCTCCAAGTGGGGCCCAGCGCTTGGCAGACAAGCCCCTGGATTGTTGCTGGAGACCCCCAGGTCGCTTTGGGGCGGAGCACGCCTTTCATGAATCCCGGAGGCTGAGCTGCGCATGGCGGTGAGGGGGGAAACGTGCTGGGGAGAAGGCAGGCCTTGATGTATGCCCCGGTGGACAAAAGCTGCTAGTGTCAGCTTGATTTGCAAGATCAACATTCATGAGTTTCACCGCTTAGAAAGGGGGATTATCTGCAAACCGGAGACTGAATGGAAGCCATAAATAAGTGATTTCACACTACCAAGCAGGAAGAATATTCTGCCTCCTAAATTATTCTGAACAGCATGTTCGGCCCCTTCCAGGTTCCCACCGCTAGCGAGCCCTCAGGGGTGGTATGCGCAAACGGTGGACCTTTCGGCGCCTAGGAGGCCGCGTGCTGAGCCCTGGAACAGCATCCGGTTGACTTCCCGAGATCCACTCCGGGTTTTGCCTAGCGCTGCTCCGGGAACCCATTCCAGACGCAGGTGACGCCAGGCAACGTTTTCCTTCTCACCCGCCCGCAGCCAGACCCTAGCTGCCGGGGTTCCCAGGCCCAACACAGCACAGATGCACGTTTCAAAATGTGCTCGAATATGCAGCCTGCATCAAAGGCGTTGAGAGGGTCTTTCATCCTTTCTTTCAGCTGCCTAAGCAGGGACATGCTCCCAGCTACCCGCGTTTGTGGTTGGGTTTACTCTGAATGAAAACGTACCTCCGAATGCAAAAAGAAAGGGTGGAAGGTTTTTTATCCCTTCCTCCTTGCACCCGATTTCTCGTGTTGCCTCGCCCTCGTCCTCATCCTTTGTGTACGCCAGGCTGTGTTAACCCTATGAGGACCCCTGTGGCTTGCTCTTTTCTTTCTTCCTTAAGTGTCGTCATCTGGTTTGCAGCCTGACTTTTTCTGGTTGTCACATACCCCTTGCTTTTCCTGGAAGTGTTTTTTTTTTTTTTTGTAGAACAGCCACAGGTGGACGGCTGGACCTCACCAAGCTTTGAAGTGCCGGGACTGGGCGAAGGCAAAACCGGGGAAAGCTCCGGCTGCCGCCTGAGCACCGGGCCTAGCACCACGTCACTGGGGTGATTACGTCCTGCCTCCTGGACCCTGCACTTAGCTTGACTTAGCTTGGCTCTCACCCTGCCCCCGCCCTGCACCCCCTCCAGCTGCTCATCTCAGCGAGGTAGCCCCTGGGGCCCAGGGCAGGACGCTGGCGAGCAGAAGTGAAGGGTTTAAGAGCCATCTCCCTACTAGAACGGTGCCCTGATGTTTAATGGCAAATTACCCAGCAAGCACATACTTTTAAAAGTTTCACTCCTTTTCCTTGGGAGCCCCCCACTGTTATGGAAAATTTAAGCCTTGCAAGAAAAACACATATGTGTGTGTTTGCCGGTGCATAAGCTCGAGAGAGAGAGATGGGGGGGGAGGGGGAGGAGACAGTTGTTGAGGTGAGTCCAGAGACGGAGGGGAGGGTAAGGAGCTGAGCATCAGGGCATAGTAGAGGAGGAAGCTTTGTTCCTGGAGGATTGATCTTGTGAGGTAGGGCAGACAAGGAGAATTTAGATAATATGTCCATACTCCATGGAGGTGAGGGTCTGCAACGGTTATCTACAAGGGTCTGCACATTGAAACCATAGGGTGTCAACAAGGCACAGAAAAGAATGCAACGTAGGGCGCCGCCCTTTGGCTGAGCTAGGCGTGAAACATTCCTGAGAAGGGTCTACACTCTGAAGCCAGCTCACTGTAGACTTGGGACTCACTAATCAGCCTTGACTCTCTCTGGACACTCAGATTGTTTGCTGAATGAACGTAAGATACTGGAGAGAAGGCTGCTAGTCTCCAAAACTCATGGAAAGTGTTTCTTCCCGACCAACTGCAAAAGAGTAGATACACTCTGCTAACCTTTGTGATGGAAAAGAAAAATGGGAAAAATATATGTACCTGCATATCTTTCAAAAAAAGATAAATTTAGGAGGAATAAACCCGTAAAGAATGAAGTGAGATGAAGTGGGTCACTAACAACAAGAAGGTGGGAAACAGGGTGGAAGGAATGTAAGCGGGAGAAACACTTCTATGGTACTGTTCTTTGTATGATTTTGATTTTTGAAAGCTTATTCATGTTCTATTTATTTAAAAAATTAAACCAACAAGTATGGGAAGGGAGAAAAAACACTAAAAACCAAACGGAAAAAAATGAACGCAACTGTATTTCAAATGAATAATCACACTGAAAAGGGGGAAAAGAAATCCAAATAGTTTATACATATGCATTAGACCATATTCCATTAGACTTAGGTAGGGTGCGAGTCGGGGACGACTAAAATACTGAACTCCTGTTACTGGCTTTGTTTTTGTAGCAGCATGGACACAGAAGGATTCTGAAATGATTGCAGATATTTCAGGGTATTGAGCAAATCAGTAAATACACTGATGTTGCTGTGAGCCAGGGATCTCACTATGGAGAAAAAGTTGTAAATACAGAAAGAGAGAAGACATGGATGTAAGAAGAATGGCTTGCAATTGGAGGTATTGCTGTGGACTCAAAACTTCTGAAATGTGTATGTATGCATGAATAGGTATTAATGGGATCTATCTCTTTCTCTCCCTCTCCCCCTCTCCTTTCCTCCTTCTGTCTCTCCCTCCCTCCCTCTCCTGGCTCTGCCCACTGAGGCAGAAATCTTGGTAGCAGTGGTCATACCTAACAGCCACACCTTGCTTTTGAATGTAGTATTCTAACTAAGCAGAGCCAAGGGATCCTTGGAATGTTTCCAGGGCAGAGGCCTTAGTTTTGTAGAGGAAATATGCAAGATAAGCCTGGAAATTTTTTTTAAATCGAGTTAAAATTCACGTAACAAAACCAGTCATGTTAAAATGTATAATCCCGTGGCATTTAGTACATTCCCAAGGTTGTGTAATCACCTCTTCTATTTACTGAGAGCCTGAAATATCTTGTTATTCCAGGATGTAAGGAAGTGCACAAAACATACCGGGGCACATCATGAGGACAGAGGAACCAGACTGGAGAGGCTTTCCCTGCCCATGTCTGGTATAGCTTGAACATCAAAATAATTATTGGTAGTAACAAATTATAAACCATTGAAAAAAAAGTATATAGAATCCATTCTATATACTAATAAGCATAGAAATAAGTAAGTAAATGTATGAGGATGGCTCTTTTTATAGAATACTATTATAAACAGAATTGTGTCTTCCTAAAATTCCTATCTTAAAGCTATAACCCCTAATATGACTGTATTTGGAGATAGAGCCTTTAAGGAGGTAAGTAGAGTTAAATGGGGTCATTAGGGTAGGGCCCAAACCCAATAAAACTAGTATCCTCAAAGGAAGACGACGACACACCTGGGGCATATACAGAGAAAGACCAGTGAGGACACAGCAAGAAAGCTGTCATCTACAAAACTGAAGAGAGAGGTTTAAGAAAAACCTACCCTGCTGGCACCTTGATCTTGGACGTCCAGCCTCTGAACTGTGAGAAATAAATGTCTGATGCTGAAACCACCCAGTATGTGGTATTTTGTTGTGGGAGCCTGAACAGGCTAATACAAATACCTAGTGTCAACTGGTAGATTTGGCAAGAGAGCTGAAGTTGGGGAAAAATTTTTTAACCACCATTGTGTACTTAAAACTGTTTCTGGCAAGAGTCACCGATGTTAAATTTAGATAAATTTTTACATGATGAATGAACAATTTACATGTTCTTAAAGTGTTTCCCCATAGATTGTCTTTTAGTTGTAAGGGGAAAAGTGGTAATTATACAGTGGAGAAATCAGGTACCACCTTGACTAGTGATTAGATGAACATCACCAATAAAGGACAGACAGACATCATGTGCCTCTGGATATGATGCCCTAAAGAGGAGATAATACTACTCTTGCACAATATGGCTGGAAATGCATGTCCTGAATTTAATAACGAGGAAGGATTATTGAAACCTTAAACAAGGAACATTCCATCTTACAAACAGGAACTGTGTTTTTAAAATATCAGTGTCATAAAGAAGAAAAAAATCTAAAGGGATATGTCAACTAACTATGGTGTATGATTTTAGACTGAATCCTGTACTGAAAAACAGTGGGGCTGGTAGGCAGCCACTAAAATGGTCCTACTTCCTGATATTTATCCCTTTGTATAATAATTTCCCTTGAATGTGGGCTGCTAATGACTGACTGACTTGCTTTTAATGAGTAGAAGATAGCAGAAATAACAGAATGTCACCTGAAAGATAAGGCTACAAAGAAATACTGGAAGTTTCCATTTGTGGGACTTGTTCCCTCCCTTATTCTAAGGTACAGGCTGCCGCACTGTGAAGAGCCCTGTGGGGAGGACCATTTGGTGAAGATGTGAGAGAAACTCCTGGTCAACAGCCAGTGAAGCACTGAATCCTGCCAATAACCATGTGACTGAGCCGGAAAGTGGATCCTCCCCACATTGAGCCTTCAGATGAGACCACAGCCCTAGCCTACATATTAATTATAGCCTGGTCAAAGGACCCAGCTAGGCCATACCCAGACACCTAACCCACAGAAACTGAGATCATAAGTGTTTGCTGTTTTCAACTGCTATGTTTTGGAGTAATTTGTTATGCATCTATAGATAACTAACACACTGTATTCATTGACAAAACTGGAAGCTGGATAAAGTATTATATCAATGTTAAATTTACTGAAGTTGGTAATGTTACTCTGGATATGTAACCTTATAAGATAATATTCTTATTCTTTGGCAATATATACTGTATATTGATAAATTAGGTACAAGGACATGATATTTACAACTTTCAAATATATATTATTTTCTCAAATGTTATATATTGAGGTAGATATTTTAGATATATGTAAATATAAATACATTTATATATATACATAGAAGAGAGAAAGGAGATGGAAAGAAGAAGGGAGGAGGGGTAAGAGAGGAAGACAGACAGCACAAGCACAAATGATAAAGCAAGTACAGCAAGCTGTTAATGAACAGTGTATATATGAGTGTTCTCTGTACTGTTCTTATACCTTTCCATATGTTTGAAATTATTTCTAAGTAAGATTTTTTTTAAAAAAGGATCAGATCACTTTGACATATCTTTAACAAGGCATTTACAAATCATAATTCCATGCCTTTAAGTTATCAATGTAAAATGACATGTAACACCCCATTTTCACCCTTACTTTAGGTGTATCTTACAGGCTTTCTTTTTAATCCTTCCACAACATAAGAGAAACAAAGCTCCAGACAGAATCTTGTTTCTGTGAATCTCCTATATCTTGCCCATTTCTTTTCTTCATCTCTCAGGTGTCTGTTTTGTAATTGTACTCTTAGGAGCTAGCATTCTTAACAACTTTGAGAGAGTTATTCATTCTAGGCTTTTCTTTTAAATAACAGCTTTATTATGATATAATTAAAGTACCATAAAATTTTTCTTTTTAAAGTGTACAATTCAGTGATTTGATTCGTTTTAGTATATTCACCAAGTTGTGCAGCCATCATCACTGTCTAATTTTGGAACGTTTTTATCACCGCCCCCCCCCGCCCCGCCATACGCACACACACACACAAAACCTCACCTGTACCTGTTAAGCAGTCACTCCCTATTCTCTTCTCTCTCCAATCCCTGGGAATCACTAATCTGCTTTCTGTTTGTATGGATTTGTCCATTCTGAATATATGAATAGAATCACGTAATATGTCATCTTTGGAGTATGGCTTCTTTCACTTAGCATGTTTTCAGACTTCATCTGTGTTAGAGTATATGTCAGTAGTTAATTCCTTTCCTTGTTCAATAATATGACATTGTATGGATATAACAATTTATATATTCATTCATCAGGTGATAGACATTTAAATTTTTTCCACTTTTTGACTATTGTGAATAACGCCACTATGAACACTCATGTACAAGTTTTTGGGAAAACACGTTTTCAGTTATTTTGGTTATACACATATGAGTCAAATTGCTGGGTCACATAGTAACTTCATGTTCAATATTTTAAAATTCTTGCCAGGATTTAATATATATTTAAGCATGTTATTTTTTCTAGCAGTGCCTTGGCTCATTTTATAGCATTGCTGTCCTGTATATACATGTTTGCCTAAATTTCTCTTCATGGATTTATAGTAAGTATACTTCATCATGAATTAAAATGCTTTATAAACAAAAACCCCACAGGTACTAGCCCGTCCTTCCTCATCAGTTAATCCCATTGCAGCCCACCCTTGTTTTCCCTTCTAATAAATTACTGTTTAGACTCTGCAAACCATTCAGGCACTTACATTTCCTGCCTAGGAATATTTGAACATTTTAAATATTTCAAGTGCATGTCTTTCATTTCCCACAAAACCATGAGGTCTTGGAAAGCCAGGTCCATGCATTATCTTTCTTTCATGTCTTTCACCACTCTTAGCCAAATATGTGAGTTAACTAGATGCTGAATGCTAAGTAGGGACTATCTGTTACACTTATTTAATGTCCTTCATAGCACTTAGCTGAGGGCTGGGCATCTAGAAGGTGTTTATTTAATGCTAAATAAATGGATTTTAAATTCGTAAGACTCTACCCTAAAATTATTTTTATTTCTGGGTTTCTTAGCATGACTCCCATTTGACAAATATAGGTATGGCAACCAGCATGTTCCCTCCCCCGGTACTCAGAAAAGATGTTCATTTCTTTACAAAGATGCTGCCAACACATTAAATACCAGTCTTCTAGTATGTTTGGAGGGGAGAAGAGAGCGAAATGGGCAAAGCACTTCCCTCTTTTCTCCTACTCCATAGCAACTTCTCTGAGGCGGATCCGCCTCCTCTTTTCTCATGGTACCATTTCTCAGCAAAATTTTCACCCTTTTGCTGGGGAACTAAGAAAGAGAAGAGGGAAACTATTAAACAAAAGTGGTATTCTGGAGACTTAAAAACATGGACTTCAGCTCTAAAACTACCATGACCAGATGAGGTCTCATATATCCCCTTTCCCACCTATTTCAAACCAAGACATCTTGTCTTGATATCTAGAAAAAAAACTTACTTGAAAAATTCTTTGTTCTGATATATCCTAGTTAACGATTATTCAGATTAGTCAAGTCTTAACCCCACACACAATGCCTGCCTCATCGTTTCTAAAGAACTAGAATACATAATACACAGAACACCACAGCTGTCCTGACATAATTTAAGCCTCTTTTGATGATTCAAAGTATTTTAGGATTTCCGTGACATTTAATTGTTTTAGTGCACATGTGCAAGAGTGCCAAAGAATAGAGCCTTGTGAGGAGAGGAATTCCAGATCACAGAATAATTCCCATATACAAACAGGATGTCCGTTATACATTCCTTGCTCATCACGAAGAACAGAACAATGACAAGGACCAAGCAAATCACAAAGTGGAAATCGGACCGCTCTGACAATCGCCATCTTTTCTGTTTTTTGAGAAAGCGTCTCACTCTGTTGCCTAGGCTGGAGTGCAGTGGCACCATCTCAGCTCACTGCAACCTCCTCCTTTCAGGCAAGTGATTCTTCTGCCTCAGCCTCCCGAGTAGCTGGGATTACAGGCGTGCACCACGACGCCCAGCTAATTTTGTATTTTTAATAGAGATGAGGTTTCGCCATGTTGGCCAGGCTGGTCTCGAACTCCTGACCTCAGGTGATCCACCCACCTTGGCCTCCCAAAGTGCTGAGATTACAAACATGAACCACCATGCTTGGCCCTCAATCACCATCTTTAAAAGTCATACCTTTCTTCTCTCGGAGTTTCCAGTTCCCAGTTCTTTCTGTAATGAGATTTCTTTCTGTCCAAAAATGAAATAAAATAAATCAGTGAAACTTGGTTTGTTTATTGAAACAAAATACAGTGAAAAGTATAAGACAGTTTTCTCTGGATTTTGTGATTTACATTCACAAAGTTATTCTTCACATTTACCTTAGCGAAGATTCTTTTATTTGAATCACTCACTTCCCTTTAGAATTGTGCGATATCTTGTCAAACTTCAACTGCACTTTCCTCAGTCTAACAAAGGCTGTTATTGGGGATGATTTGTTTTAAGGGTTCCTCCCCTAGTGGGATAATTATTTAAACAGAAGTTGTACCCCTGAGTGTCTCCTCAAGAAAATTAAACATAAAGACGATTACAAGGTTGAACTTTGTCTTCAATCAGCTATAAACTTTGTTTCTCTTCCACATGCAAACTGTTTACATGTCAGTAATTTTTTTATTTTTATTTTTAAAGGGACTATGAGAAGGTATCTACGTGTTAAGACTGGATTAGAATTTCTTAATCATTAAAAAAACCTTTTTTTTTTAAAAAAAATCTACCATTCAATACATCAGACAGCCACATTCTCAAATGCATTTGGCTACTGAAGTCATTAGACAATGGAAACATTTACACCAGGTTTGCAGACCTCATCTGCAGGGTTCACTCTCTTGCTTCATTCGGATCTCTGCTGAGATATCACCTGCTTTGAGAAGTCTCCCTTGATCATCTTCTCCAAACGAATAATCCTCATCACACTTCATTCTCTTACTCTACTTGATAGTTCTTTCTAGTGCTTATCACTATCTAATACTATCATTATCTAATACAATAGCACATACGCAGCCTGGGCAACAAAGTGAGATCCCATCTCCACAAAAAAAAATAAAATAAGAACTAGCCACATGTGGTGGTGCATGCCTGTAGTCTCAGATACTTGGGAGGCTGAGGTGGGAGGATTGCTTGAGCCCAGGAGGTTAAGGCTATAGTGAATCATGATCACACCATGCAATCCAGCCTGGACAACAGAGTGAGGCCCTCCTCAAAAAAAAAAAAGCATATATGTGTTGATTTACTTGTCATCTTTATGTGCCAGAATGGAAGTTTCCTAAAAATAGGAATTTATTTTTCTTGTTATCAATCCCTGGAGCCTAGCACATAGATGTTCAATAAAGATTTTTTTTTGAGACAGAGTCTCACTCTGTCTCCCAGGCTGGAGTGCAGTGGTGCAATTTCGGCTCACTGCAACCTCTGCTTCTTGGGTTCAAGTGATTCTCTTGCCTCAGGAGAATCCTGGGATTACAGGCACATGCCACCACACCTGGCTAATTTTTGTATTGTTAGTAGAGACAGGGTTTCACCATGTTGGCCAGGATGCTCTCTAACTCCTGACTTCAAATGATTTGCCCACCTCAGCCTCCCAAAGTGCTGGGATTACAGGCGTGAGCCACCGTGCCAAGTCAATACTTATTAAATGAATAATTATTTTGGTCTTAATGATAATACAAAAGTAACCTACATTTCAGAAATTGCTGGTTGATACAAGAAACAGCAATTTCTATGTTAAGCACCATAATGTTTCACTGAAAACAATGTGCTGGCTAGCAGAAGGTGCAAGAAACAGGTTAGGTCCTCACAGCCCTAACATCTAATACATGACATATGATAGATCTGCCTATCAATATGATCAATAGCAAATCCAGAAACCATTTTCCAAATACTATTAAAGAATTACAGGCAAGCTCTACGCAATATAACAGTTTAGAGGAAGTTTTTTTGTTTGTTTGTTTTTTGTTTTTTTTTTAAATTGAGGTGGTAAGAAAAGGTTTCCTGGAGGCAGGGTTGAACTGCATCTTGAAAGGAGGTACAAAAATTAACTAACTGCAAAGTTAGGGGAACAGCTCACATAGGACTACACTCTTCTGAAACCAATTTTGAGTTCAAGGTATTCCCAAAACCACCCTCAGTTTTGATAACTCATTAGAAAGACTCACAGAGGTCACTGAAAGCTACTTTATACTCACGGTTATGGTTTAATACAAGGAAAAGATGCAGATTAAAATCAGCCAAAAGAAGCAGTAAGTCATAGGGCAGAGTCAAGGAAAGGTAGCCTCTAATCATCCTCTCCTCATGGCGGAAGGAAAGTGCTATTTGGCAGCACTGATGTGTGACAATATGCATGGAATATTGCCAACAAGGGAAGCTTGCTAAGCCTTAATATCCAGAATTCTCACTGGGGCTCCATCATGTAGGCACAGTCAACTGCCCACATGGTTTTTCTCAACCTTTAGCCTTGCCGGAAGTCAAGCTGATACTACATGACCAACACTCCTACCCTTGTTGTTGTGGCTACAGGTTCCAACCTTAAAACACATTGTTGTGGGAGATCCAAGATGGCCGATTAACAACAGCTCAGGATTGTAGCTCCCAGTGAAAGCGCAGAGAGCAAGTAGACACCGCACTTTCAGACGGATTTTTGTTGCCCACAGATTGGGAGATTCCCAGCGGAGGAGCCACACGGGTCGCCAGCGCGACTTTTTTGGCTGGTGCGGCTATTTTGCCTGTGCCCCGGCATGGCGCTTCTCGGTGCAGAGTACACGGGACAGGGTGCCCTTTGAGTGGGGCTCAGCTCGTCCCATCCCCACAAGGAGAACAGCAATTGCAAGCGCTGAGGACTGAGAGTTTCACAGCAAGCACAGCTGAACCCGGGAAGGCCCAGCTCTGTGGGGAAGGGGCGTCCGCCAAAGGAAAACTAAGAAACAGAAAAAACTTCATCACCAACAAGCCAGACGTCCACTCAGACCCAATCTGAAAGTCAGCAATTACAAAGACGACAGGTGGATAAATCCACAAAAA
>CAUYLG010066126.1:0-17674 GCA_963573385.1 Cacajao melanocephalus | reverse complement strand
TTCACCTTTTCCTGGAGGCTGTTGAGCTGAGGGAAAGGGGGGAGTGTTGACGCATGACTTCTGCAGAATACTGTTTGTTATTAAAATTTGGAGCAGAATGCTGAGCTCCAGCATAGCAGTTTCATGAGATATTGTGTGGTTTTACTAAACATTGTGTGTTATCTTAATTTCTGTTTTTGCAAAAGATTTATGGCTCTGTCGACCTTGAGTGGGGACCCCGAGTGAGTCAAGCTGTGCTACATGTTCCCTTCTTTACTTTGTTTTTAAATAACAATGTCACAATGTAGCTATTGATATCTGTTACTGCTTTTACTGTTCAGTTCTTAGCCCACTGATTTCTGCTTTTACTGTTTAATGTTACAATGTAGTTTACGTCATCAAGGAAGAACTAAAAGGTATATAATCAGACTTATGCACACAATAAACCTGCTATTCTAGCATGCCATTCTGACATTGCCTGAGTAGCCCTCCAGACCCCACTGTCTATCTGCCTTTTCTTCCGCACACTCTCTCCTCCAGGTAGTGAACATCTCCGAGTTGGGGTGAGGTCTCCTGCAGGCCGGGAGCCCCCCGGCAGACTTGCCAGACCCCTACAATCCAGTACCAAAAGCTTGAGTGCAACATCTCCATTAATCTTCTGCCATCTTATGCATGGATAGTAACATTGTCCCCATTTGACAGAGAAAGAAAATCAGCTGGGATGCAGTCAAGTGCATTTCATTAGGTCAAAAGCTTATAAATGGTTAAGCTGAGATTTGAACCCATGCTCTCTGACCTTTGACCTTATTTCAATTTAGAATTGCATCTCAGAAAGTAGGAATGAGAAGTCTGATTCTATTTCTTGTTGTTGGACTATGAACAGCTTTTAGACTCACCTCCTTGTGCTCTATATCTGAAAAAACATAAGCTTTCCTCGTTTGGCCCCCACAGGAAATTAAAACTGCAAACCCCTGCCCACCTGGACCTCTCACTGTGGGACCCTATCCTTTAATAATAAAAACCCAAACCGTTACCTACACAAAAGGGTCAATTCAATTGCTTGCTTTCTGTGACAATCCAATGACCACAACCAAGGAGGATTTAACAAGGAGATTGCATTACTTGCAAAGTGTAAAATGGGCACCCACCAGGAATAGTCCCTTAAAGCAGTGCTGCCTTGAACAACAGGGAAACAGAGCTTTCATTAGGCTGGTTAGTTGAGTCATTGTATGTAGAGGTGGAGTAAAGGCAGAACAGATACAATCACCAATCATGCTCCTACATACCGTCATGTGTATAGGAAAGAGCAGATAAACTCCTCCCAGAGACATGTTTTTAGTATGGTAATGAGGAAACTTCACCATGGTTCATCTCCAACTCAGGCATCTCTGGATCCAACAAGTTTTTGTTTTTCTCGGACTGAGTTTCTTCCAGGCACTTTTTGAGGCAATGAGAACTCAAAGTTCAAACATTACAAGTGAAAACTTTTTCACAGTACATACCCCAAAACCCAGGAACCCTGGGTTACAAAAACTGGTTTTCTTTCCTTGCTATCTCAGGCCATATTTTGACCTTCCTGAAAGTCCTGCCCCATTCTTCCCAGAGAGCTAAATTATGTAAGTAATAAACCTTTTAATTATATAAGTAATAAAGTTTTTAAACCCTCTTTGGTTTAAATTTTGGGTAGGAGTTCTTCTGCCTCTACCTACAGGTGACCATAAAAACGTATCATTTAACTTGTCTCCAACTTTTGTTTTTTCCCCATGTGCATTATTTTGATATTCTGCACAAAACGCCCTCATCTCCATCCTCCTCCCTGTTGCACTCAGGAAAATTTTTTCAATAGTAAATGTTGAACAAAACAGGTCTTTCTCTCTGAACATCGGAAATTAACACTAAGCAAGTATAGCCTCACACCCTCCTGAGAGTTGTGGCTGCTCTGGCATTCTTCTTCTTATTATTACTTTTTCCAGACAGCCAGAGTTGATTAATGTTGAGAAAATAGATGAAATATTTTTACCACCCTAGACTTATGTGTTTGTGTTAGGACAGGCAGGGAACTGTGGATATTCCTCAACTGTAGTCATATAAGATGCCTGAGATACAGTAGTTGTTGGAAATACTAATCAATAGGAAAGGGACACTGTGTCTCAAAAGTCCTTCAAAGAGGCAGGGAAAGTAAGTAATGTCAGAAATATACCTGAGATATAATATTGATATCAGGGCTTTGTTTTATATAGTTGAGACCTATAGTTATCTAATAAATATTTTTCTGAGATTTGATTAAAAAACAAATAATGAAGCAACAGAAAAACTTATTTTCCTTAGCACCAACTGAGTAGCACCCATTAGAGAGACCCCTGTAGGTATCTTTACATTCTTGAGAAAATATCATGATATTAAAGTCAGGGCGTGACACAGTTGGCAGAATATCCGTTGAAAATATTTTGCCTTTCAGCTGTGAAAGTTTCTCTAACAAAGTGGATGTTAGAAGAAGCTCCCAGACACCCCTGGCTATGTCTAGAGCTCATTATCTCCTCATTACAGGGAACCTGAGGGGGATGAGAAAAATGCATTCGGAAAGATGTATTCATGTTTTATTGATTGCCAACAGAGCTCAATTCTCTGAATTCTCTCACTCTGGGATATTTTGTTAGGAAAATAAGCACAGTAGGCTCTTGTTTACATGCCCTCTTCCTTCTGGTACTATTGATTCCAGCACAGCACAAAACTGAGCATCTTCCCCAATTAGGTTCTCATGAGTCACCTCCACACACGGACTAAAGCAAAGCTTTCAATAAGCACATTGCTTATTGTCTCAGAGGATCTGAAACATATCCTATTGATTCAACCCCCTCTTTTGATGAATAAGAAAACTTGGGATTGGAGAAGTTATTGGCTTGTCCCTGGTCACATAGCCAGTGGTGACAGAGCCTAGGTTAGAATTCAGGGTTCCTGGTGTCTTCAATCACACCTTTTTGGTTATTCTGACAAGTCTGCAAATATTTGCCCATTTCTAGAGGAAAAAAAGCAATAAAGAGGTAATTTTAAATTCTCCTCCATAATTAAAACACATATTATGGAGCCCATCTTGTCATGCTATGATAACTCAGTTTGTGGATAACTCAGATTGTACTGGGAGGTAGCAAACTGGTGGAGTGGGATGGGCAGTTGTGCTGAGGCTATGACAGATAATAGATCTGTGAAGAAACTTAGGAGATTTCATCCTGACATAAAGATACAACATAGTGAAAGCATTATTGCTGTCTTGAGGAAAAAGGAATTGATTGACTCTTAAGGACAGAGGCAGGTAGAACCAATGAGAAAATTGTTAGCAGCATGGACTTTGGAATCAGACTGACTGGATAACTTTGGGCAAAATATTAAACTTTTTGAGTTTCAGTTTCTGTGCCTGTAAAATAGCGATAATACTTAACTTATGGAGGTAATACTTAGAACAACTTTATAGGGTGGGTGTGAAAAGTATATTAGACCATATTAAGAATGGCTCTTCATGAGAGAACGATTGTGACGGGCAGTATTCTACACATTTTACATGTGTACATTTATTTTTGCCCTCCCACAACCCTATGAAGCAAGTGCTATTATCTCTTTTTGAATAGCAGAAAAACTGATGCACAGAAGAGAGAACTTATGGTTGGAAGAGCAAAGTTTTTGGGGTTTTGGTTTTTATCCGTTAAGTCAAATTGGCTCCAAAATTCATGATCTTCGCCACTATGTTAGAATTAACATACTTTAAGAGCCCTTTACTGACCACATAATAGCTGCTCAGTAACTTCTATAAAATGGTAATTTCTATAACAATAATAATAATTATTGTCATAAAATTAATGATGATAAATAAGAGAAAAAAGAAAGAGGTGGAAGAGAGGCAGAGGAAGAAGGTAATTAAGGAACTTGTCTAAGTTCACATAGGTGGTACCTCAGCCAGAAAAGGCTCATTTTGCTAACAACTACGCACAAAATCTTAGTGGATTGATACAAATCACTTCTACTTACATTGGATTTTTCAAGGTAAGCCACAAATCACACTTAATAGCGGGGCGTGTGGGGAAGTTCCATGGTATGTGTGCCTAGAAGAAGAAATTAAATGGTAATTAACAGTCTTAATGACTTCTATTGTTAGTAAGTAGGAGAGCCAGAAATAGAAACTGGGTTTTAGTTTTTAAGAAAAAAAATCTCTGTATTCGTTTTCTATGGCCATATTCCAAATTATCATCAATTTCTCAGATTAAAGCAACTCGTACTTTTCTCTTATTTCTCAGGTCAGAAGTCCGTGTGAGCTCAACTGGGTTCTCTAATGAAGGTCTCAAGAGGCTGAGATCGAGGGATGTGCAGGGCTGGACTTTTACACTTGAAGAAAATGTTCATTATCAAGTTCATTCAGGTTGTTGACAGAATACTTTGTTGTAGTTGGAAGGTCCCCATTTCCTTGGGAAATTTCAAGCGTGGCCTCTCATTGATTCTAGAGGCCATGCCCAGGCCTTTTCAGATGGTCTGTTTCATCTTCCAGTCAGGAACAGTGTGTCATCTCAAATTTAATTTCTCTGGTTTCTCCTTCTGTCACTACCCGGATAAAATGTCCTACTTTTAACAGCCTATGCAATTATTAGGTTGGTGCAAAAGTAGTTGCAATTTTTGCCACTACTTTTAATAGTTCAGGCCCACCCAGATAATCTCTCTAACTGAATCACTTGTGCTGTATAACATACACAGTCATGGAAGTGATAGTTCATCCTATTTCTGAGTTCTGAGGTGTCTTAGTCAGTTTGTGCTGCTATAAGAAAATATCAAAGGCTGGCTGTTGTGAAGGCTGGGAAGTCAAAGATCAAGTCACCAGCAGATTCAGTGTATAGTGAGGCCCTGTTTTTACGTAAGTGGTACCTTCTTATCCTCTCTTCACATATGTAAGGGGCTAGCTAGCTCTTTTTCATTTATTTTATAAGGACTAATCCCAATTATGAGGGCATTGCCCTCATCAACTAATCAGTTCTCCAAAAGCCCCACCTCCTATTATCTAAAAGAATTTCAACATACACACGCTAAGGGATTCAAACATTCAGACAATAGCATGACGTTAAAGTGGAACATCTCTGATGGACTCTTTTTAAAAATTCATTTGTTGTACCATAGTATTCACCAAGGTTGATACAGATTGTTTTCCAGGGCAAGTGTTTCCTTCATTGCAAGCAAAAGTCACAGCCCAGGATGGAAGATCTTCTTTCAATTAAGTTGCAGAGAAGATATTTTGGCTTTCTGGAGCCTAAATTAAATACTTACCTGCTGACTCTTATTTATTTTTATTTTTACATTGCAGAAGTAAATGTAATTTAACTGTATTATCTTGTAACAAATTACCACTAATATTGTTGCTTAAGCTATCCAAATTTATTATCCTACAAGTCTTTAGGTGGAAAATGTAACACAGGCCTCACTAGGCTAAAATGAAGTTGTCATCAGGGATGTATCCTAGCCTTTCTCAGGTTTTAGAAAGACTCATTTCCTACTTTTTGTGGATTTTAGAAGCTGCTCACATTCCTTGATTCATGGTCTCCTTTTTCCATCTTCAAAGTCTACCATGCCAGATCAAGTCCTCATGTAGCATCTCTGCCCCTTCATTCGTAATTGCAGCTCCCTTTAACCAAGTGTCCTTTAAAGGTTCTAAATAGACTGGGCGTGGTGGCTCACTCCTGTAATCACAGCACTTTGGGAAGCCAAGGTGGGCAGATCACAAGGTCAGGAGATTGAGACAATCCTGGCCAACATGGTGAAACCGCATCTCTACTAAAATACAAAAAATTAGCTGGGCATGGTGGTGCGTGCCTGTAATCCCAGCTACTCGGGGGACTGAGGCAGGGGAATGGCTTGAACCCAGGAGGCAGAGATTGCAGTGAGCCGAGATTAAGCTGGTTGCACTCCAGCCTGGTGACAGAGCCAGACTCCATCTCAAAAAAAATAAAAGTTCCAAATTATTATTTGTTTTTAAAGACTCGTTTATTTAGATTTGTCTAGTCCAATATTCCAGGGTAATCTCCTCGTTTCAAGATCATTATCCTTGATCACATCTACAAAATTCCTCTTGTGATGTAAGGTACTACATTCACAGGTTTCAGGATTACGTGATAGGCAATTCCGTGGGTCATTTTTTCTGCCTATCACACCGACTTAACAAAAAAAAAAATGGAAATCAATTCTGAGGATTTTGCATTTCTCAAGTAAATTTAGGATTTCCAAAAGAGTTTGGGATTATAAACAGGAAGAACAGCTTCAGTCTCTCCCCGTGTGTTTTCTCTGCTCCTTCTGAAAATCTGCTTAAACTTTTTTTCTCACAGAAACCACTTTTTCTGTTTATCCAGTCCACATAATACAAAATGGCTGTTTCACATCATCTCTTGATTTCATGATATTGATCTAGCCACTGGCAGAGATTGTCTTGGCTATTTATCTGACCATATTTTCAAAAAAACTAATAGTGAAGCCTTGGTCTAATAAGCAACACCAAGTGGTATAGGATTATGAGGCCAAATAACAGCTGCTAAAGATCAACCACAGGGTTCAAGGATGATTACTCATAGACGGGAAATGTTGGCTTGTTCCCAAGGAAAAGGTGTCCATTTCATGTCAATCTGACCAGGATTTTTATTGTATTCCTGCTGTAATTATGGTCTTTTCCACCAGAACAGTAAGATTACACATTGCCAGAAGAAATGTCTTCAGTTACCATGTAGCTA
The DNA here is from genome assembly GCA_963573385.1 of Cacajao melanocephalus. Lineage (NCBI taxonomy): Eukaryota > Metazoa > Chordata > Mammalia > Primates > Pitheciidae > Cacajao > Cacajao melanocephalus. Next base: position 10,943 of record CAUYLG010066126.1, on the reverse strand, counting down.
ACATGATGCACATGTGTGAAGCAGCTTTGCATGTGCAGCTCATTGATGCATTAAAACTAATCTTGTGAATTTCGAAACATGAAAGAAACCAGACAAAATGCCACAGAAGAGATGACAGAAAGTTTTATGTGCATGAAGAAATGGAAAAGCCAGACACACATGGGATTTTGTTTCTATACACATGGATACTGATGGTCAGAGCATCAGTGTTTGCCAGGCAAAAATCATCAAGTAGCTTTCTAATGTTTCCTTCGTTTTATATTGAACTCAGCTCATCAATAAAATTAAAAACTGGCAAAGATACCATCTAAAAACTCAGCATAAGATAGGTAGAAATGCTGTCTTATAGTTGGACATAATATCAAACCCAGTCTTATATCTGGTCTACTTGGAAAAAATATATTGTTGAGAGATATATAATAAAGATGCATTGCAGTAATTGTGGAAAAAAAAGTCTGATTCAGAAGTAATAACAAAAACTGAAAAATAGATATGTATAAATATGCATTTTCTCAATTTAAATTTAAAACATTTCTTTTTAAGTAAATGTTTATTAGGTTTTATAATGTGCTAAGTCAGTGGTTCTCAAATAAGGATGATTTCCAAATTAGGAAATTTGGCTAAGTCTGGAGACATTTTTGGTTGTTGGATCTGGGACAGTACTACTGGCATTTAGTGGATGGAGGCCAAGAATGCTGCAAAACTTCCTACAATACACAGGTCAGCCCCACTTACCCCATAAACAAAGGATTATCTGTCCCAGAAGGTTAGTAGTAGTAAGCTTGAGAAACCCCATGCTAGGCTTTGTGCTAGTCATCTGGGAAAATGGGAGCAGTTGTGAGTAAAGCACATGTCCCTATCCTTTTGCAGTACATATTAGATTTTTCATGTTTCATCTAATGTCTGAGAGAACGCTGAAGCATCACTAAGGTCAGTGAAGTTGGTGAACAGTAGGAGTATAAGAAATTAGATTTCTGATCACCATTTAGGGAGACTCTTCCTGGGAATGAGGCATTAGATTGAATAAAGCATTACTTTCTCTAAGTGTGTCTGGAGTGGGCTGTCCCTGTTGCATGAGACAATTACAACTGAGATGTGACTGGAAATAACATACACAGTATTCTTATTGCTAAGATTTACTCCAAACCATTCAACTTTAAAATAATTGTTCAACTAATTTTATGCTGATATTGTTGGTTAATCTGGCAGCAACACTCACTGATTATTTAAATCCAACATACAACTAAAAGTAAATTATAATTTTGAATCGTGCATGTGCAACTTCTGGGCTACATCTTGACTGTTCTGCACGGAATTGGCTAAAAAGACTTTACCCTCTCCTGTGGAATTTATAGTATTTTACCTAAGGCCAATGAGGTAAATTTGAGTTGCATTCCCAAATTTTAAATAATAAGAACTATTTTGTCTGGAAAATATTGCAAAGCATAGAAAAGTATAAAGGAAAAGAAAAACACCTGTAACAACATCACTGTATACGTGATTCACTGTATACGTAAGACAGACAGTGATTCACTGTATACATAAGAATGTGTGCGATTATACGCCACATATATATAACATATGCACATATATTCATGAAAAACACATGGAGGGTCAAATGTATATGTTAGACAGTTGACCATGGGTTTCACATACACTGATTCAACCAACTGAGAATTTAAAATATTAAAAATGAAATTATAGAACAGTAAAAAGTAATATAAATAAAAATACAATATGACAAATATTTACATGGCATTTACATTGTATTAGGTATTATAAGTAATCTAGAGGTGATTTAAAATATACAGAAGTATATGTGTAGGTTATATGAAAATACTATGTCATTTTATATAAGGGACTTGAACATCTGCTGATTCTATATTCCAGAGGGATCCTGGAACAAATCCCTCATGGATCCCAAGGGACAACTGTATACATACATGCATATATAAGTATATTTACACATAAAATAGTATCTGTGCAAACCTGCCATTTGATGAAAAGTATGAACATCAGTTACTATGTAAAGTTTATTATTTTATATGGCTGTACCATAAGCCTGTTAGTCCAAATCCTATTGCTGAAATTTTGTCCATTTACAGTTCTTCACTATTATGTACAAAATTGCAATTTCTTTGTTTATTTCAGAATTGACTTTCTAGAAATTATTTCTTTTCTGTAAATGGAATGAGGCTATTGGTACATCTTTAAAAACTACCATTTATAAAGGTTGAATTAAAGAATTGTCTTACTGTTTTGGTTATCACCTTTGCCTAACATAGATATTGAATGAATTTTTCCCCAAATTATATACAAGCATTATTTTTCTCTCTCAAAAACCACTAATACTAAATATCATCATTAAAACCAAAAGAAACAAATATCAACAGTTTACAATTTTTAAATACTGAATAATATGACTTTATTTTACAAAAGGAAATAGAAAATTGTGGAGGTGCACCTAGGTAGAGGATAGCAGAGGATAATAGGTAGAGGATACTTCGCAAGATTTTGGACACCTATTGTCAAGAAATAGGACCACCTCTTTCCCATATTTGTATGCATCAGTTACCACCATAGCCTGAGAAACAATGTACATTTTTTATTACTCTGTCAATTAAAAATTAATAAAATCTGTGAGTAATGGTGAATAACTGCCTCTGTACAGGTGCTGGGATTTTAGGGATCTGGCAGCTGTGTATCTAAAGCATTGACAAAGGAAAAGTACGTCAAGATCCAATGGAAATTATTTGCAATATTTCAGAAGAAATGCAATGAACTGCATATCTAGGGTGATAGCTATAACAAAGTGGGAGAGAAAAGAGATACGTGATATATCGTATATAAAGAATAAGCTTAACTTTGTATCCTATGTTTTTTGAATGGCATAATAAAACAGAAATCAGAAACAATGACGGGGCTTTTTTTTTGTTTGTTTAATTTGGTTAACTGGCTAGGCATTAATAAAATTAGAATATATATGTAATTTTTTTTTTGAGATGGAGTTTCAATCTTGTTGCCCAGGATGGAGTGTAATGGCTTGATCGCTGCTTACTGCAACCTCCACCTCCCGAATTCAAGCAGTTCTCCTGCCTCAGCCTCCCAAATAGCTGGGACTACAGGCATGTGCCACAATGCCTGGCTAATTTTTTATTTTTAGCACAGACAGTGTTTCACCATGTTGCCCAAGCTGTTCTCAAACCCTTGACCTCAGGTAATACAACCACCTCGGCCTCCCAAAATGCTGGGATTACAGGTGTGAGCCTCTGCGCCCAGCCAAAATTACAATATATTTTGAGAAACTGTATTGGAAGAATAATCTGATGTATTCAGGAGCTTCCTGTAATTCTATTATCAAAAAAATCCATGCACAGATACAAAATTAATATTTGAAAAAGTAGGAATAAAGACTCAGAGTTAAAGGCTAAGTTCAGGTTCTAAGTTTGGAGAATAATCTATACAATATCAGTATAAAAGTCATAGGATTTAATGTGATGCCCAGGATGAAACTCCAGGAAGAGATGAGGAAAGATGAGTCATGATTACAAATTTCAGAGTCCAAGATTATTGGCTTTAAAAGGGTGAAAACAATAATTTCTTTTAGATTTATAAAATTATTTTAGTTGCTCCTTAAAAATACAAGCCAACAAATTTCAAAATAATAGTAAAACTTGATATGCCTCCAAATAGTTTCAAGAATCATCGCATTAGTCACAGCATTGTTCCTGTATTTCAGCTTGTTCTTCATGATGACTAAGTATGGCATAGATTTAAAATACAATCAGACCAATTTTTATATTTAAACAAGATAGTAATATTCAGTGAAAATCAATGATTTTCTTTTTCGAGTAATTAATACTTCTTTTGTGACCTTTAAAATACTACTCCCATTTCCCTTTCTCAAATGGTGGAGCCAGAGGAAGATTAGGGAGTTTGAGAAGAAAATGTGGAACTCCGTAGACCTGTTACACAGGAAAACAATCAAAATTTGTGAACACTATAAAAACAAATGAGCAAAGAAAAAAACACAATACTTAAATTCATAAGGATCTATAGCACATAAAGTAACAAAAAACATTTTTTTAGAAAATGTACTGAATCCCCATATGTACAGCAAAATTCTCCAGAACTTGAGCCGTGACCGATTTTCCGACCCTTCAGCTCGGTGGGACAGAAATGCCTCTACTGGCAGATGTGGACAAAAAGCTAGGTTGCTTTCTTCCCCTGGGCTACCAGGGTTATGATAGTTTCCAGAGGGAAACGGAACACCAGCATCTCTTATCTCTACTAGCTCCTTGCTGTAGAGGCTACATTTCCTGAATATAGTCAAGAGCCTGGGTGCTTCCTTATTTCACCCAGCCCTCACTTAAAGGGCAGAAGCTCTATGCCAGATGTAACAGTCCAAGAATAAATATAAGGGTCATTGATTGCTCTCAGCATAGCAACCACATTGAAAGTTTCCACACTGGGAAAGACATTTTGAAAATACCAGTGGCTCCTGACCAGTGATCTGCTCAAAGGGCTTGGGGATGAGGGAAGTATGACTGGGAAAGCAGAGGGCCACTGTCCCTACTTCAACTGAAGAGCATTTTCTTCGATACTTTGCGTAGGCAGAAAGGCAGGCCCTTAAGATGAAGAGCTCTGAAACTCCCCTCAAAGGAATTGAAATTAGTTGGAACAGAATGTGGAGAAGTTCAAGCCAATGGGCATTCTCACAAACAATGGACTGGTCTCAAACTCCTGACCTCAGGTTATCTGCCCAACTTGGCCTCCCAAAGTTCTCAGATTACGGGCATGAGCCTCTGCGCCCAGCCTGTATTTTTTAAGATTCTCAAATTAATGCAATAAGAAAGACTGACCCGTTGGAGAAATAGTGCTAAAACAACAGAATATTCACATGTAAAAAAAATTTACATCCAAAATTTTAGTTGAGCCCTACCTACACAATACACAAAATTAACTCGAAATTGATTATGGGCCTAAATGTGAGAGCAATAACTATAAATCACTAAAAAAAAAAATTCCGAAGTAAATATTTTTGACTTTGGGTTAGGTAAAGCTGTCTTACACATGACACCAAAAGCAAAACCAATGAAAGAGAAAAAGAGATAAACTTCATTTTAAAAAGTTTGTGTTACAAGGGATACCATCAAACAAGTGAAAGGCAACCCACCGGATGGGGAAAAAAGGTGCATTGTTATTATATACCTGATAAGTCTGACATGAAATTTTTATTTATAATATATAAAGTTATTTTTACAACAGAACAATAAAATAACAAGTAATTCAATTTAAAAATTAGCAAATGATCTGAGTAGATATTTCTTCAAAGACAGAATACCAAAGACCAATGACGTCATTAAAAAGTATGGTCCATACTGTAAGAAGTACTTTTTAAGTGGTCCATTTTCAGAAAACAGGCCCAGGCAAGACGGGGCTGCTCCCTTGTGGACGTGACAAGCCACATAGTACAGACATCTGGGAAAAGTGATAAGAGTCATAGAAGTCAGAGGAGAGGGAGAAAAAGGGAGGGGGTCCAATCCATAAAAGGAATGAAAGTTTTGCCACTGGGAAATTGAAACTTCAAGTGGGGAAGGGGACAAGACGTAATTTTATAAGGAGATAATGGAACCTAGGCGTCCTCCGGGAAGACTGTAACCCTGTATTACTCAGCCTATGAGGAACTGGGGGAGGGACTTGCACACTAGGGGCTAAATTGCTTGTTGAAAATGAGCTGGGTGTGCCTGCTTGCCAGACACCTGATCTTGCAAGACCACCATTAAAGTCTCACTCTCACTCTTCTTCATGCCAGTAAGTCCATTCTTTAGGTTTGGACAGGTGAGTGTATTTCTCACCAACATTAGCTATCAGGGAAATTTAAAAAAACAAAAAACAAAACAAAACAAAAATAAAAATAAGACACTACTTCATATACATTAAGACTGCTATAAACAAAAATAAAAGTGTTAGTATTGACAAGAATGTGGATACATTGAAACCCTCAAACACTGTTGTTCAAATATAAAATGGTACATCGACTTTGGAAAATCATCTGGCAGTTCCTCAAAAGTTTTATACATGTAGTTATCTTGTGACCCAACAGTTTTACTGCTAGGTATACACCCAAGAGAATTAAAAATATATGTTCATGCAAAAACATGCATTCAAATACTTACAACAGCCTTATTCGTAATTGTCAAAAAGTAGAAACTTCCCCAATGCCCTTTTATCAATGAATGGATAAACAAAACTTGGTATATGCATACAACAGAATGTTGACAATTAAAAGGAATAAATTAATGATATATGCCACAATGTGGAGATATTGTTAAGTGAAAGAAGATAGTCACACACACCTCACATATTTTATGATTCAATTTATATAAAATGTTTGGATTAGACAAATCTATAGAAACAAAAGTAGACTAATGGTTGCCTAGAGCTGAGGGTTTCTAAGGTAAATTGACACTGGCTGATAATGGGTATGGATTGTTTTAGGGGTAATGAAATGTCAGAAAACTGATTGTGGTGATACTTGTACAAGGCTGTGAATATACTAAAAAAAAAAACCCTCTAAATTGTATGATGTAAATGTGTGAATTTTATATTATATGAATTATATCTCATAAAGATGTTATGTGTTAAAAGATATGTATAACAACTTTTCAGAGACATATTTATCTAAAAATAATGAAGATGAAAAAATCATGGGCACCTAATACTAAAGCAAAGGCATATATTGATTAAGGTTTATTAAGCTTATACATTACATGACTTTCTAGCCATTATGTTATTTTACTTTCTCTGATTCTTTACCTTAAATGGATTGACTGGTTTTCTTTCAAAAGGAATATTAGAAACGTTAAATTAGAAGCAGGAGACGATGACATTAAGGAAAAAGAAATGAAAGTTTTGCAAATAACAGTAAGGATGTAACTACAAAAGACTATATAAATAAATAATATAATTAGGGGTCATTTTTCTACAGAGAAAGTAACTGGCCACTCTTCAGCAATTGATATCTATGAAGATGGTCGCAATAATCAAGGTGGTTTTAACTTAGCAATTTGTATTTAGTAAGCCAGCAAGTACATAAATGTTTCAAAACAACTTAAAGCCAAAATGATTGATTTAAACAAATTTAGATTTCAAAGTTGGATATATCAGCTATCTGTGGTATATATTTTATAAAATAATAAATTTCTACTTCTTTCAAAGAAGATATCATTGTTTAATATTTCCTTATGTTTAACACATAAAGACCAATTAGAAACATCCCTCTTATACCATGAATATGTTTCCAATAAAGATGTAAACTGTGTTTATGTTCTCATGTGGGTGTGCATTTGTGTGTAATCATATGTTATCTACAAATTTGATAGGTTCATAAGAACCCTATTAGGGAATCAAATACTCAACTCTCATGTCTTCATAATTCAAATCCAATGTCAACACAGGATCTATGACTCCTCCAAGTGTGGTTTTATCACACGTGTATACAAATGACATCCAGCACCTGGTAAATGTTCTTCATAACATTTCTAGATTTTCTGTCCAGTTCAGCTTTCCCCTAAACAATCTCTCCCAGTTAGTAACTAACGGTTTATTCAATGTTCAAAGTCTATTGTTTGCTTCTGAATGTGTCCCACTTACATTTCTGGCAATAGTAACAAATTAAAGTAATAAAGGAGGAGAAAGCAAATAGGGTCCTAGAAATGTCAATGCTGGAAGATTGTAACTACACAGTCACATTCTGGTTTAGGGTTTCCATGTATCTGACTGGAAACAAGGGGAGTTCAGTATTTCTGGGAAAGAGATTGAGAAATACACTTTTAAGTGCCCAGTATTTTCAAATTAAGATTCATTATTTCCATTTTAGACTGTGATGTGCGCTGGAGGATTCCTTTTTGCTTTCTCAATTTGGATTATATGTCACTATGTGGTTTATGACTGAGATGCAGTCATCTGTAACATTACTGACCTAGCAACAAGGGAACCTCAAAAACTGTGCTGGACACAGGCCTGTTGGCATGGTTATAAGTCCATATTAACATTGTCTGCCTTACAGTCTGCATGCAAACTGGTCAGCAGTACCAAATATTTTCTTTTTACAGCTGTGTGTTGTGAACATGTTTTTCCTGCCTTTAAATACCTTGTATCTAACGATACAATGATTTAAAGATAATTACTTTCTTGTGTTTTTAAATAAAAAAACTAATTACCAAAAATTAAAACCACCCAGAAAAACACAAAGAGGAAAGAAAAAAATGTATAAATATCATACCTCTCACCTAAGCCAAATCATCATTATTTTCATTAGGTGAACAGCATTCCTCGAATACAATACTATTTTAGGATAAAATTGCATGTCAGCTGCATCTACAAACAATAATTTTAAAAAATAGTGCTGAGATTTTTTTAAAAAAAAGAAAGAATAAATACTTTATTTTCCTATAGTGAAATTGAATTTTCCATAAAAGAAATATACAGTGCTTGTACTCCATGTAGTTGGTAAGCCTGCTTGAATCAGAGAGTCTGTGCCGAAGTGTATATCAGCGCTGGGATAACATAGTGTCTTTAAGAATTCACCACATTATTTTTTGAATGTTTCAACTTTTGCCAGAAATGAATATATATGTGTATGTATATAAATTCATATTTTGAAGTGGCAATTAAAATTATATTTGTGCCACTATGAGAAATAGAGCCTCCTCTAAATGTCTGCATAAGCAAATAGGTACTCTGAACATGTTGTTAACTTATTTGAAGGAAATCATATCTATTAACATATATTAGGTTAAAAATAAAGTCCATCTCACATTTTTTGTAAGAGCTGCATATATTTCTGTTCATTTCTGTTAAGGGCAGACTCTGAAAGAATTGCCAGTTATTCCTGACTTCTGGTATTCATAGGAGATGGCACTGTGTTGTCTCCTCCCATGGAGTGGTGATAGGACTTGTTCCTAAGCCATAGGATATTGCAAAGGAGATGGAATGTCACTCCCTCCATTACGTTACATTATACAGCAAAGGTCATGGGATGTCACTTCATGATTACCTTATATTATAAGAGACACAATCTTCTTTGAAGACCTACATTAGATTCTTTTACTCTCTTAAGGGCATTGTAGAAGCAAGCTGCAATATTATGAGCTGTCTTTAAAGAGAACCTTTAGCAGGGAACTGCAGAAGCCCTCTAAAGACTGAGAGTGATCTGTAAGAAAGCTAATTAAGACCTGGGTACCTCAGTCCTATTTTCATAAATGATAAATCCTATCAACAACCTAAGGGAGTTTGGGAATGGATCCATCCCCAGTTAAGACTTCAGAAGGGCACTGCCGACATCACGACTGCAGTCACACAGAGGAAGCAGCCAATCCATGCCAAAATCACCACTCCACACTGTGAGCTAATCAATGTGTATTATTTGAAGCTACTAAGTGCGCACAATTTATTATATGTTAATTGATAACTAATATATTTTTCTAAATTAATTGCAAGTGTGGACAAAAAATGGTATGGATTCAACATATGGATGCAACAAATTGGCAGTGCAGATAGTTGAGAATAGATTATTTTAAATATATATTTATTATATATAGATTATTTTATATATGTATATGTACTTATATACATACATATGTATATATGTACATACACACACACACACACACGCATATATATATTTTGGTTTGAAAATACAATGTGCATCTGACAAAATGGTGGATGGATATCAAAGCACTATTCTGTGGGAAGCCTGAACTGTGATGCCCACTGCCATGGGAAACTTTGTGTAGTGTTTCTATGTGTGCATGTGTGTTACAGAATGTTTATGACATGCCTATTGTCCCCAGAAGAGGGAGACATGAGAATCAGGACTCTCTTTATAGATGGTCTTACTCAGGCTATAACTCTTCTTCCTATGTCATCATTTATTCTTTCACATTTATTATCTTTTATGATATGTAGATGTGGCAAAGATTATTCCCACTTTACAGATGAAGGAGCATTTATTTGAAAGGATGCAGAATAAAAACATATATAATTCATATGCTAAAAGACACTTCATAGACAATGTCACAATTAGTTCTCCAAACAGCCCTACATTGTATGATTTCTTATCTTCATTTTGTTAATGATTAAATAGTTTAAGTGATTTATCCAGTTCCTTTTAGGAAGTGGCACAATAGAAAGCTGTGATGGTTAATTTTATGCATCAGCTTGACTGAGCCATGGGGTGCCCAACATTTAGTCAAACATTATTCTGTGTGTATCTGTGAGGATCCTTCTGGATGAAATCAACATTTGAATTGTTAGACTGAATAAAGCAGATTGCTCTCCGCAGTGTAGACAGGCTCATCCTTTCAGTTAAAGGTCTGAATAGAAAAAAAGAAAAAATGTGGACTTTCTGTCTTAGTCCTTTCTGTGTTGCTGTAAAGAAGGACCTCTTCAAGGAGAACTACAAACCACTGCTCAAGGAAATAAGAGAGGACACAAACAGTTGGAAAAACATTCCATGTTCATGGTTAGGAAGAATCAATATTGTGAAAATGGTCGTACTGCCCAAAGTAATTTATAGATTCAACACTATCCCCATCAAGCTCCCAATGACCCTCTTCAAAGAACTGGAAAAAAACCACCTTAAACATCATATGGAACGAAAAGAGAGCCCACATAGCCAAGACAATTCTAAGCAGAAAGAACAAAGCTGGAGGCATCATACTACCTAACTTCAAACTATACTACAAGGACAGTAATCAAAACAGCATGGTACTGGTACCAAAACAGAGATATAGACTAATGGAACAGAACAGAGGCCTCAGAGGCAATGCCACACATCTACAACCATCTGATCTTTGACAAACCTGACAAAAACAAGCAATAGGGAAAGGATTCCCTGTTTAATAAATGGTGTTGGGAAAACTGGCTAGCCATGTGCA
>CAUYLG010066124.1:0-89420 GCA_963573385.1 Cacajao melanocephalus | reverse complement strand
CTGTCAGTGTATAGGTTAAGGTCAGGATTGGCTAGAGGAGTATCTAAGAGATCTTCTCAAGCCACACAGTTCTGATCTATAATCTGCTGACAGTGATGTTCTGTGTCTGCTCCTTCCTCAGGAAGAAAAGTAGCTAGGTTGTGGGCTGCACATGTGTGCAGCTGAAGTACAGGCCCTTAGAGCATTAAGGCCTGATATTTGAGTAGGCAACTGTCAGACAGCCATAAGCCTCCTTTAGAGGCCAGAATTTCAGCTACATCTTGTGAAGTCCATACAGTTAGATCTTTCCCTTGCACTATTTTAATGACTTCTGAGACCAGTATAGCCATTGTGACTACAACCCACAAGCAGTGTGGACAGTCTTTTGCTACTGCATCAATTTCCTTAATTATGCCACTGGTTGTGGCGTGGTCCCCTGAGTCTGGGTGAGAACTCCCAGTGCCACTCCTGACTTCTCTGTAGCATATAGGGAGAAGTTATTCCCTGTAGGAAGGCTTAGAGCTGTATCCTGCAGTAGTGCCTGCTTCAGGGTTTGAAAGGCTGCCTCAGCTATAGGGTCCCATAGTACTAGATGGGTGTTAGCTTTTTGGATTTCCTTAATCAGAGTGTATAGGAGTTCTGCTATTTCACCGTATCTGGGAATCCACAATCAGCGAAAGCCAATTATTCCCAAGAATCCCCGCAACTGTTTTAAGGTCTTTGGAGGGAGAAAGGCCAGTATGGGTTGGAGATGTTCTTTATCAAAGACCCGAGTGCCCTTAGACAAGACAAGCCCTAGGTATTTTACCTCTTGCCTACAAAATTGGGCTTTTGGTTTGGAAACCTTATATCCACAGGTGGCTAGAAAGTTTAGGAGGTCCTGGGTGGCCTGCTGACACTGGGTTTCTGAGTTAGCAGTTAAAAGTAAGTAATCCAGATATTGAAGAACCAGAGTACCTGGATGTGAAAAATTACTAAGGTCCCTAGCTAGAGCCTGGCTAAACAGGTGGGGACTATCTCAAAAGCTCTGGGGTAACATTGTCCAGGTGAGCTGAGAACTCTAGTCTAAAGGTCTTCAAAGGTGAACAGAAACCAGGAGTCAGGATGCAGTGGTACACAGAAAAAGGCATCTTTAAGGTCCAGGACTGTAAACCATTGTGGCTCTCCCATCATTTAATAGAGCAAGGTGTAGGGGTTAGGTACAGATGGGCATAAAGGAATCACAGCTTCATTAATAAGCCTAATATCTTACACCAGCTTCCATTGTCTATTATGTTTTTGTACTCCTAAAACTGGAATGTTACAAGGGCTGTTACAAGACTTTACTAGACCCTGAGCTTTTAAGTTCTTTACAACATCCTGTAGCCCCTTTTTGACTTCTGGTTTTAGGGGGTACTGTCTTTGGTAAGGAAAAGAGGTGGGATCCTTTAGCCTTATTTAAATTGGGCATGCATTCTTTGCCCATCCAAATTGTCCATCCATTGCTCAAACCTTGGGCTTAATCCCTTCTTGAAATAATGGGTAACAGAGAGGGATTTCCTCCCTGAAGAGGTCCACATAGATAATGGCTCCTGCTCTGGCGAACAGGTCCCACCCTAGTAAAGGAGTGGGACTTTCTGGCATGATGAGGAAGGCATGAGAGAATAGTATATCTCCCCAGTTACAGCTTAGAGGTTGGGAGAAATATCAGAAGACTGCTCATCCTAGGACTCCTTGGACAGTTACAGACTTGGAGGACAACCATCCAGGGCAGGAAAGTTAAAAGGAGAAAGCTGCACCAGTGTCCAGGAGATCAACTTCCTGGTCCTCTACGGTTGGCTTTACCTGAGCTCTGTGAGGGTGATGATGTGTGCTGGTGCTTGCCCTGGGACCCTCCGTCCTGCTGTTGGGTCATCTGATTAGTCACCTCAGGCCCTGGGAACCTTTGTCCCCTGGGACAGTGTACTTTCCAGTGATCCCCTTGGCACAGTGGGCAAGGATGAGGTGGTGGTCCATTTCTCAGGGGACAATTTCTTATAAAGTGTTCTGTTAGGCTGCAATCGTAATAAGCTCTGAGAGACTGGCAGCTAACCCAAGCCTTTCCCTCATTTGAGCCCCTTGTGTCTGCTTGCCTGAAGGCCATAACTAGGGCTGCGGCTTTTCTCTGGTCTCTCCTGTCCCTTTCAGCCTGTTCCTCCTGGTCTCTGTTATAAAACACTGAGGTTACTAGGTTTAATTATGATTCTAGTCTCTGTTCTGGCCCCAGGGCCAGCTTTTGGAGCTTCCTCTGAATGTCAGCTGTTCATTGCATAATAAACTTGTCCTTTAGTATTAATTGACCCTTGATGGAGTCTGGTGACAGTGGAGGATACTTTCTTAAGGCCTCCCACAATTGCTCAAGGAAGGCTGTTGGGTTTTCTTACTTTCCCTGAGTTATGGTGGATAACATTGCATAGTTCATGGGCTTTGTCCTAGTTCACCTTAATCCCTCAAGTATGCAGGTCAAGAAATGCCTATGACTCCACTCTCCCTGATCTGAGTCAGGATCCCAGTGAAGGGCCATGCTAGGGACTGCTTATCTACCTGTAGGAAATCTATCCTTTTCCTCTGGCATCATTTGGTCATGTATTTGACTAATGTACCAGGTGTCCCCAAACTCTTGAGCCGCTGCTAGAACAGCCTCTCTCTCATTGCTGGTTAGGGTTTGACTAAGCAATAACATGATATCTTCCGAGTCTAATTCAAAGGACTGACCAGGCCCTGCAGAACATCTATGTATTTGTCCAGGTCATCTGAAAACTTTCCTAAGTCTGCTTTAATTTGCTTTAAGTCAGAAAGTGAAAAGGGAATGTGCACCTTGGTCGGACCAAATTCTCCTTTTACTGCTTAAAAGGGGTAGAGTCTGGGCATCCTAGTTGCCTGAGATATCTTGGCTGTTTTGGCATCCCCTGGCTCCTTTTGGGTTATTGTAGCTGAGGAGGCCTGGTCAGGCTTGGTAGAGGTAGGAGCCACCGGGAGTCCTAAATGTGGGGATAGTCCTGAGGAGGGGTTAGTAGGATATGGGGTACAGTCCTTACCTTCGCTCTTACAAAACAGGTCTAATTGTAGAATGGTGTTATAACCTATACTTCCCTGAGGAGGTCAGGTTTTTCCACTCGGCAGATGGAATTTTGGCCACGCTATTTGGCAGAGAAAAATGAACCGCTTCTTCAAGGATCGTGTGTCACATTGGTCCCAGTTCTGCAGGATGCATTTTAAAGGAGGCTTTATCTTGGGAAGAGTAGCACCCATCTGAAATTGAGCAGAGGAAAGCCCGTATGCCTGGTTATTGATTGCAATCACTAGGTCTGGAGCATCCCCTAGTTATGGTGCTAGCCCTGGGCAGTCCCCCAGTTATAGCATCTTGTAATTTCCCTGTGCCCAAGATGCACTGGGGCCTCCCATGTGCTGGGTTTAATCACACTTAGCAGCATCATGGGTCCTCACACTCACTGTCTACATGCCTCCATTCACCACCTTAAAGACATGTGGACTGCTGGGATGGGTGGTTTGTACCAGTGAGTCTCTGAACCAGGCCAGTGAGGCTTGGGTGATGGGTACCAATATTCCCTAGCAAGAGTTCCATTAATATAGGGCTGATTATAAAGCTGCCCTAGGAGTATAAATTTCTAGGGAGGGAGACCTCTGAGCACAACAATCCAAAGATGGGTGGGTGGCCACATGGCCAAGGCTGAAACAATGCCGTCAGGGTCCAGGCCTCCTCACCCACCCTGCTTTCCATTATAGGAAAATGCCCTAGGGTTGTGGGGCCTGTAATCAACTATTTGAGCCTAGGACCGGTTTGACTATGGTCTTCTAGATGGAGAACTTCTGCCATATGGAGAGCTGATCCTAGGCAAGACAAATTTACATCCTTAGATTCTGGCACCATTCAGTTGTATTGGGACACTTGTGGGTGACAAAAAAATACAATATCTCATAGCTTCCAGCTTCTGGACTCCCCAACAGGTTCCCCCATTCAAGCCTCAGTCAAGTCTGACCCTACCAAGGATTTGAACCAGCTACCTTGCAGCTGCCAGCCCTGCACTCTAACCACAGCACTAGTAGGCCACTCCCACACCAGGTGGCTGCCAGGAAGAAGTCTGTGTCACAAAAATCTGGATCCAGGAGGTGTGGGTCTGAAAGTAAAAAACTGCTCACTGCTGTGAGTTTGAAAGCCAGGTGTGTCCCTGCCAGGTGGAGTTATTCCATCTTTGCTGTGCATGCAGCCTGGGAACATGCACCCCCTCTGTGGTGCCCTGGTCCGCCATGGCAAATGCCAGAACCAGGTGCTCATGGTGGGCACCTCTCTGTGCTACTGCCTCCCACACAGGTATGCCAGAGAGGCTCGCCTGGTTTGGCATAGCCCTGTGCTCTCGAGGAGGGCTCAGAGCTGCCTGTACCTTTAAATTTGACCTCCGGGGCTGGGTGCAACCACTCCCACAGTCCCACACAGGCCCCCACTTCCAGTATCAATCCTCGGATTGAAGAGAATCCTATTTCCTTAAGCCCCTATAAAAATGGTTATAAGTCTGAAGTTATCATTTTATTTCTTGCTTTAGTTATATAGTTCACTGTTATCTTTGTCTTCCTCAGCTACTGTTTGCAAGCTCTTAAGAACAGAGACAAAGTAATATTCATCTATGTATTGTTTTAAGTTCTTAGTACACTTCTTAACATTTAATAGTTATTTAATATGGGTACATTTGAAGTGAATAAATACACATTTTATCCTCTTTTTTTGTCTCAGCTCTATAGAATGTACATTTAGTATATTAAAGACTCTCTAAAAGTGAAATATTTGTTCTAGATTCACCTTAGAAAACCAGAGTTTGATGGCTTCCCAAAGAATTAAATAACAAGGCTTGCTCATGAGGACCGTCTAAAAGGAGCAAGTGACAGCTAAGTATCAAGACCTTGTCAGAGTCTTAGCAGCTAACAAATCCATGCAGTCATTGTATGCCTAATGGTAGGTCTTAATACCATAGCTTCAGTTGATAATTACATATGCTGAGGTTGCTCAAAGTTTATTGTTTATCTCAAGACTAGCACTGTCAGTTATGAATCAAATTTATTAAGAAGCATTTTCTCTTGGTGTTTTATAATGAGAAAGTGTCTTGATGCCAATAAACTTCTCATGTGATTGATGTTGGAATGCAGAGCTCGGATGGCCTTAGGAACTGCTATTGCCAAGGCCCATATTTTAACATCTTAGAAAATCACTGATGCCTGATATGTAACTTAAAAGTCGAAAAATAAACAGATAAATGAAGTAGACCAGAGTAAGGAATTACTGTAGGGCCAAACTGTGACTTTGAGGAAAGCAAAATGTCGTCTAGCCTCCTGCCAAACATCAGTGCTTGTGTCCACCTGATTTTTGGACTTTTCAACTGAAATGTCTGAGAGCTATCTTCAGTTTGAAATTTTCCATTGTCAAAGAAAAAATGTGAAGGCCAGAATTTGGGTTTTATTCTTCTTTGGTCTTGTATTTGCATTCATGATATTACTCAGACCCCATGATTATAGTTTATCCTTTAAAAATGAATACTTCAGTGATAAAAAGTTTTCATATTTTCTTTGCTTTTGTTTTTCTTTTGATCATTTTGTAATCAGTCATGTTTGAACACTGGTGTGAAAGAAGAAATTTTGTTCCCCATAGCTTAAACCTAGGTGAGAAAAACACTGTGTGGCTTTTTTTGTACCATTTTATTAGTTATGAGATCCTTTTCATTCCTTTTATTGTTTATTTCTTTCTTGTTGCCTTCACTTACATAACTGGTCACTAATCTAAAGTAGATTTCTTTGTGCCACCTACATATAAAGATGAATTAGGTTCTTAGCCCATAAGAAAATTATAATATAAAGAAAAATGTCACATAAAGAAACAAATACAATACAATATTATGGGTACTCTGGTCTAAGTAATTACTGAATACAGAGAAGACCTAAAGAAAATACTGATCAGTTTTACCTGGATTGGTGTCAAAAAGTCTTTACAGAGAGAGCAACATATGAGTCTTATACATTGAACACATGTTTATTAAGCAGACTGATAGGTAAATGTCATTCTCGGTTGAGCATGAAACATGATAGATAGCTTGACAATGTCCACATGGTATAGCAAGGGCATCACACACCGCAATGTATAACAAGAGTACAGGGGGACTAGGACTCTGGCAGTGGATAAGTCTAGGTTACTCATGTATGATGAATTTCTTTGCATTATTCTTTTGGTTTCTTTTTTTTTTTTTTTTTTTGAGACAGATTTTTGCTCTTGTTGCCCACACTGGAGTGTGATGGAGGATCTCAGCTCACTGCAACCTCTGCCTCCCAGGTTCAAGCAAGTCTCCTGCCTCAGCCTCCCGAGTAGCTGGGATTACAGGCATGCACCGTCACACCTGGCTAATTTGTTCTAATTTTGTATTTTTAGTAGAGATAGGCTTTCTCCATGTGGATTAGGTTGGTCTCGAGCTCCCGACCTCAGGTGGTCCACCCGCCTTGGCCTCCCAAAGTGCTAGCCATGAGCCACTACGCCCAGTCTGCATTATTCTTAAAAGCAAATATGCCTTTTCTCTTTGGCTTCAACTCTCTCTGGTCTTTCTTATATTTCCAAGCTAGTGCTATGAAATGTGTTCTCTAACTGTCGATTAACTCTCTAGCTTGCCCAGTACATTTTAATTTTTTTTTTTTTTTGCTCCTTAACCCTTACTTGCTCTAATGTTATCTAAGACTTGCTTTGTTTTTCAATTGTTTGTTCCCAAATATCTTTAGATAATATATAAAGTTTTAAAGGAAGTTTTAACATTCATATGCTGGAACCACATTATCAAGAACAAATTAGCATTGTCAATATATTAGTTGGAGTTAGGGAGAGGAGCAAGTAAGTGTCAGTGTCTATATTTATCATCTCAAAATATAAAGGAAATAAAGTTTACAGCTACTGGCTTATCTGTTACTATATTCCCAGAACATGACTAAATGGGTTTTCACCAAATTTGTCCTAATCTAAAATTTAAAATACTTGGTGTCATAATATCAATTATGGGATGAGGAAGGAGTCACAAAGAAGTAGGTTTTTATTTTTAATCACTGAAATAACGTTTAATGAGAGGCCCATGTGGTTGTTAATAAGGAGAGACATGCCATGTTGTTAAAACAAAGTATACAGAGAAAACAAACAAGGCTTCAAGTCACAATTCTTGAGAGAAAATGCTTTGAATTCCAAACAGTGATTTTTCAATTAAACTATTTCTCACATGGGAAACTCAAATTAATTGCTCTAAAGTGAGTTGAATACAAATGCATTTTACTTACTTATGTATGCTTCCTTGACCATCTGTCTGTCAAAGACTGTGATTCTCCCAATGGACAAAAGATTGGCCAGAATTTCTACTATTGATTTAATGCTTACCAAGAGGTTTCAGGGATAGGCTATAGGTCCTGTATTTACATAGCGGCTTTTCATCTACTCCTACAGACCTGTGCATTAGGTTATATTGTTGCCATTTCATAAATTACAAGACAAGACTCAAAAAATAAACATTGTGGCCTAAATCACATCATAGGGTTCACAGGCAGATTTGGTATCTTGCTCCAAACCTCATATCAATAAGCACATGGATTCTAGTTGATGAACTAGATAGAGCTCTGTTTAGAAGAAAGTTGAAGCATAGTATTGTTTATACATATTAGAAGCAAACCATTCTGACTGGAGGATACAGTCTTGAGAAAATAGGACTTTGATTCCGAGACTAGGAGTTAGCCAGCCTGTAGCTAGCAGTCGCATTTATAGACACAAGGGCCTCTGGGTCAGCAGAGGTCCACTGATATTCATGTGCCTCTGCATATAAGATGCACACAACTGGAGAAGAATAGAAGAATGAGCCCTTCTTAGGAGAAGTTTTGTTTTCCCGCTCTTACTCCTCACTTGCTGTGTAACTAACTTAATCCAATATTCCCTCAGTCATCCCATTAAATTTTATTAAAATTTTAAGCAATATTCATGGCCGTCTAAAGAATTTCTAAAGGATTTTGACATACTCTAATGTAATGTTTAATATAATCACCTGAAGCGATAGTTCTTTATATCAGGTATCTCAAAAAAAATAATCTGGCAGTGTTATAGCTTCTGGTCTCTAATATATTTTTCAAATATAATATATTTATTTCTCAGAACATTTAACTCAGTTTTCTTCTCCAGGGAAAATAATTCAATCAGAACCCCAAGCCTTTACAGTGTAGCACTTCCATAAAACTAGTGGTATTACTGAGAAAATAATTGTCTCACTAGATAACTTCTTTAAAAATAAAAGCTGCCACAACACCCAATTTGAGTAGAATATAGTACACTATTACAGAAATAACTAATTTAAGCATAGAATCAACAATAGTACCTTATTTCCAAAACTACAGTTTACATAAAGCTTTCGGCCGGGCGAAGTGGCTCAAGCCTGTAATCCCAGCACTTTGGGAGGCCGAGGCGGGCGGATCAAGAGATCAGGAGATCAAGACCATCCTGGCCAACATGGTGAAACCCCATCTCTACTAAAAATACAAAAAATTAGCTGGGCATGGTGGCATGTGCCTGCAGTCCCAGCTACTCAGGAGGCTGAGGCGGGAGAATTGCTTGAACCCAGGAGGCGGAGGTTGCAGTGAGCCGAGATTGTGCCACTGCACTCCAGCCTGGAGCCTGGCAACAGAGTAAGACTCTTGTCTCAAAAAAAAAAAAAAAAAGCTTTCTCACCTTTCTCAGAATTCACAATTTTATGTTTAAGTTATTTTAAAGGTTAACTAAAGTGATATCAAATAATAAAAAAATTACAACTTCTGATTTTAATCTTAAAAGTCACAGTGAAAAGTGGAGTGGGCTTCCTTTTTATTATACCTTGTGTACTGAGGGGTCTCCAAGACCATCCCCAGGTCTAGTGATTAATTAGGAGAACTCACAGGACCCAGTATGTAGCTGTACTCATAACTGATTTATTACAGCAAAAGGATTCAAGGCAAAATCAGCAAAGGATAAACCACATGGGGCCAAGCGTGGGGAAAACCAGGTACAAGCTTCCAAGAGTACTTTCCCAGGAGACTAATGTACAGTGCCTACTATCTCCAGCAATACACGACATGTCTACCAGGGAAGCTCATTAGAGACTCAGTGTCCAAAGCTTTTACCAGGGGCTAGTTACACAGGCAGTCTCTGCCTGGCATGTAGCAAAATTGCAGACTTCCAGAAAGAAGCAGGTGCTCGGCATGAACCACATTATTTGTATAAGCACTTGGTAGACATTGAGTAACTCACCAGTTCTGGGGATGGTAGGAGCCTTCTCCAAATCAAAGACACCTGCTAACAGCCAGCTTTGCAAACAGATCTAATGGTTGCCATCCTGTCTAAGAACTAGTCTCAGGCCTGCTGTGTTAACTCTTTCTGCATACTTGGCTAGCTTGAAAGTCAAACCACTTTTATCCCTTGTGGCTCATTCACTTGCCCAAACAGAGCCTAGAGAGACTGAAAATTGTAAGGAAAAAAATGAGAAGAAAAGCAGGCTCCTCAAAGCAACAGCTTGTGAGGATTAATGAGCTATTCCTCCCGCGAGAGGCTCAAGCCTCCACTAAACAACTGCAATTTCGCAAGGCATGTGAATCTAATGCTGTACCTGATGATGAGAGCTTACAAGTGAGGGGTACTGACCTTTCTCAAGTGCATTTGCTCTCAGAAGTAATAATTAATAATGAAAGATTCAAATCACAGTGCCGATATCACTTGGCATGAAATTACTCTTCTCCTTATCAAAACCTGAGAGAGAGTTGTTTCTTTTTTCTTTATTAATTCCTCAAGAGGAACACTAGGCACCTTCACTGCCTGGTTTTACTGTGCCCTAACAGCTCGAGCTCTAAGGTCAGCAAGGATAAATTCCAATTGGCCAACTTCACACTACGGCACAGGAATAATAGGAACTAATTTAGTTCTTCATGATGATATGATAATACTCCTTCTCAGGGGTATGAAATGGAAATGAGCTCCCTTGTGGAATACCAAGAAGGAGGAAATCATGGAACTGGAAAATAAGTTTGGCTTTTGGAGGATAAATTTTGCTCATTTTCTGTAAACCCTAAAACTGTATTTGCATAAGGCTTGGATTAAGAGTCAGCAGGAAAAAAGTAAAGGAAAAAGAATGCCTGCAATTAACACAGTGACAGTTCTCCGTTTTCCCCTGGGGGCCAGGGTATAAGAAGAAAGAAATGGATGAAAATTTGCTAATTGTTCTGAAGTGTTTCAGGCAGGTCTGATTTTACACTAAGGAACACAATGAAATTCTCTGAAATACCCTTTCCAACACAAGAACTTCTCCCCAGGAAGCATAGGAAACCAGAAGAAATATTTAAGGGTGAGTTTCTGCAAATTGTTCCTATAATCTCCATTTCTACCTGATAGGTTTTGAAAAAAGAAAAAAATCACTGAAGATAATTTGGGGAAAAATTAAACCATGCATCTGTAAATGGTTTCTCAAGTACTTTGTAAACACTTTAACCTTGCTGTTTTAGATTCTGGTTTATATTCAAGGTATCTTGCTGTCTTTGTCATCACAGGCAATCAAAAGATAAAAGCCATGTTTTACAGAGATCTCCCACAGTTTCAAATTTTCATATACCCTATGTATTTATCAAAAATCTAAAATATTTTTTAATTGTTCATTAACATTGGAGGGATTTTATGTTTATATTATTTTGTGATTTTTAAAGATGGAATTCCTGAAAGGACCATTATCCTTACAACCCCTCATGTGGGTCCCTTTCATTTCAGGCTGCTACAATTTTCCCTCAGAGCCTAACACCTTTGTGGATGCCATCCCTGACACTTACTTCTGTGTTCTTCATGATGTCTTTCCTTCAAAAGGAATATTTCCTTTCTGGTGACTGCCCTAGGTACCCTTTAAATGTAAAACCTTTCCACTCTAAAAAAAGATGGACTTGGCTTAATTTTTATGAAGACATTATAAAATAGGATTTTGAATTTGATAAAATATTTGTATTTATTATTGTCATAATTGTTGCTGTAAACACAGATAGTAAAACTTGAAATGTGGAGGATACAGATGCGGGTCACTTCATATTAATTTGTGGTGTGGTAACACGTGTACAAAACTAAGCAATTTAGACAGCCCTTGCCTTAGAGAAGCTTAACAAAGGCTATTGAAAAACCAAGAGAGACAGCTGGGTGACAGCAGAAACTAAAGCATTATGTACAGACTTTGAGCAGACATGAAGTTAAGCCTGGATCAGACTTTATCTATAAAATTTTAGGTTAAGAATATTTACAAAGTGGCAGCTCTCCATACATTTACCTTACATTATTTTACCTGCCATGCTTCCTATTGGAGATATAAGGATGAGATTTTCATTTTATACCTTGTCTAAATGTAAGCCCATTGCAGAATTCTCAAACCTACTTCCTTATTCAGTATTGGCAGATTATTACATTTTTCTCCTCTCAGAAATGGAAATCAAAACGACATACTAATAAGTTGTCACATGGTACAGAAAAATGTTTTAATGTAAAATAGAAAGTGAACTTTTGGGGGACTAGTCAATACACCCTGGCTGGAAAATAATTATAAGTTTTCATTGCGTCACTTTTCTTATGAAAGATTAAAGAAGGTATTCCAGTAGTAATTAGATTACTTCTTCTCCTGACCCCTGAGAAATTATCCTTTCTTTGATTAATCTTTAGGAAGAAATAAACCAGTGAGGCTTGACCCCCAAATCCTACTGCTACCATACAGTATTTCCATAAGAGTATAACCTAGTTAAGTGAGGAACTATTTCAAACTGGAATGGAGGAAGGACCGCAGGAAAGGTTGCAGTCATGATTGACCAAACAACTTGTGGAGTTCAGTGAAAAATGGAGATTCAGTTTCTTTGTTCAAAAATTGTTAACAAGTATAAGATAGTGACTGCAGAGAATTAAAAAAAAAAAAAAGAAAGAAAGAAAAGAAAGAGTGGGACTTTTCTGAGTGAAGGTCCCTGTGTGACTCTAGAGGTTGCAAACCCATGAAGCTGGCCCAGGTATCAGACATGCATAGTGGGAACCAATCTTCCTACCCCAGCTGAGGGCCTATGGTAGGATCTGGCTCTACATACCAAATTTCCTTCTCCTCTTACAGAAGTCTCTCTTTCAGGGTCCTCTATGGCTTCTTCTGTGACCTGTTTGTTATTGGATATGTATGGCACTCAACCAAACACTTACAATATGTCTGTATATTTAAAACCAAATGTAAAACAAAATCCAGATTTCTTTTTTCTAATTTTCCAATCATAGGAGCCTCTCTACCTTCTATGTATCCAAGAATGGAAGTGGATGTACAGGGAAATGGGCAATACTCAGCCTTATAACAGGGCCACTGAAGAGCTAATGCAAGATACACTGGAAAATGAAAAGCACTGTCTGACTCATCAGCCACCCAATTCACCCCCTTGTACTTCCCTAAATATGCAATACAAGGAGCCTTAATACATATTTAGCATCTTTACAGAAAACTTGCTTCTGAGACCCAGCAGTCCAATAAGTTTGGATGCAATGAATAAAGCAAATATTGCATTGCCTGTTTTTCTGTCCCTATGCCAAGGAGATATGCTTCCACCCCAGTGTTTTCATTTCCTCCTACCAATTTACAACATTTTCTATGGCTTCTGTGCCTAATTGCTTGGTCAGGCCTTAATTTGTTAAGCACTAAGCACATACATTCACATGCAAATCATCAGTGCCTCTAATTGTGGTGACCAGGGACCACATTAATTTCTGAGACGACCCTGTTGAAACTGGTGCTCAGCCCACATGCCTGGCTCCGTTTGTACGCCAATGTGTAGTTTCAGAATAACCCCACACTGAGTCATAAATGAGTAATTCAGTATGTTCAGCTCCTCTTCCTTTCAAAAATCCAATCACATCAGGAAAAATAAATTCTGCTTGAAAGATAGATAAAGATTTTGGGGGAAATATATTGAAAAGGGCAATGATGCTTTACTCAAAAGTTCAAGTTAAACCACCTTCCATCTCTTATAAGAATAGCGGCAATCAAATTTGTTCTCGCCTTTCTCAAAAAATGTAATTAGAATGCAGGGAGAAGTATATGAAAGGGATAGGATTATTTATAAAAGTTTTAGAATAAATCTTTCTGGGTCAGGAGATTTGCCCAGTGGTGAGAATTTAATACATAAGCATAATTCCTTACAGAAGTTTTGCTCTAGGGATTTCTTTTTCCCCTAACCAGAAGAACTTGAAGAAATGAAAAGTTTTAAAGACATATAAGAAGTAGATGGGCAAAACCCAATTTGATCTCTACTGTAATGGTATTACTCCATATTTGCATTAAAGAATAATACCCATAATGTGAAGATTATGCCAAGTACTCTATAAAATAATACAATCCTTGAGGCAGTCAACCCTGACTTGCTTCCAATTGTGCTTGGAACGACACACACACACACACACACACACACACACACACACACACAAAGACATGCCAAGAAATGCAGTGTCAGCAAAGCGTGTGGGGCTGGCAGTTTAAAGAAGGAGGAAGCTGAGTCTTAATGCCCAAAATAAAGAAACCAGTTATGTAGGAAGGAAAAATATAGTTCAGAGCTTTGGAGGCGTTTCCTATCAAATGTTATTGTGAAATTATAAAACGATCACAAATGTGGCTTCCTTGGTTGAAAAAAATGTTTGTGTGTATATATGTACCGTCACGTATTGCTTAATGATGGGGATATGTTCTGATAAATGCATCATTAGACGATTTCATCCTTGTGTGAACATCATAGAATGTACTTCCTCAAACCTACATGGGATAGCCTGTTATACACCTAGAATGTATGCTATAGCCCATTGCTCCTAGACTACAAATCTATATGACATGTTACACGACTGAATACTGTAGGTTATTGTAACACAATTGTAAGTATTTGTGCATCTAAACATACATATACACAGAAAAGGTACAGTAAAAATATAGTATAAAAGATTTTTAAATGGTATACCTGTGTAGGGCGCTTACCATGAGTAGAGCTTGCAGGACTGGAAGGTGCTCCTGGTGAGTCTGTGAATGAGAAGTGAGCAAATTCGAAGACCTAGAACATTTATTGTGCACTATGTAGATTTTATAAACATTGTACACTTAGGCTACACTAAATTTCTTAAAACAGTTTATTTAATAATAAGTTAGCCTTAGCTTACTATAACCATTTTACTTTATAAACGTTTTAAATTGTTTTACGTTTTTGACTCTTTCATAATAACAAATTAAAACACAAACACATTGTAAAGCTGAACAAAAATATTTTCTTTATGTCCTTATTCTATAAGCTTTTTTCTATTTTTTTAACTTTTAATCTTTTTGTTGAAAACTAAAACATAGCTGGGTGTGGTGGAGGGGGCCTGTAGTCTCAGTTACTTGAGAGGCTGAGGCAAGAGGATCACTTGATCCCATAGTTCAAGGTAATAGTGTACTATCATTGTATCTGTAAATAGACGTTGAACTCCGGCTTGGGCAACATGACAAGACCCCATCTCTTAAAAAAAAAAAAAAAGTAAGAGAAAAACACACATTTACCTAGGCCTACCCAGGGTCAGGATCATCAATATCACTGTCTACCACCTCCACATCTTGTCCCACTGGAAGGTCTTCAGGGACAATAGCATGCATGAAGCTGTCATTCCTATGATAACAATGCCTTCTTCCAGAATACCTCTTGGAACAATACCTCCTGGAATACCAGCAGTGAACAAATGTAATTTGAAATTAAAAATACAATACCATTAGCATTAGCACCACCAAAATGCAATACTTAGCTGTAAGTCTAATAAAATAGGTACAAGATCTATAAAACCAAAACCATAAAACTCTGATGAAAAATAACAAAGCACTGTAAAACCGAGGCTGTTTTATAGTTAACTTTTTAAAATAAATAGAACACTGTAATATAACAATAAAAAGCGTAGTATAGTAAATACATAAACCAGTAACATAATTATTTATTATCAGTATTAAATATTATGTATTGTACATAATTGTATGTGCTATATTTTCATATAATTGGCAGCTCAGTAGGTTTGTTTATACCAGCATCACCACAAACATGTGAGTAATGCCTTGTACTCTGATGTTAGAATGGTTAGAACCACTGTGGTATATGCAGTCTGTTAAACGCTGTTATATGGAACATGACTGTATATTACATATATGTGTGTGTGTATATATATAAAATATGCCTATATATAAAATATATGGTCAGTATAGTATTTTTTGAGAAAATTTTGTATATAGGGTCAATGAAAATGTGTTGATGTCCAGTCAAGCATCCATATGTGAAGCCCAAATTTCACTTTCATAACACTTCATGCTGACCTATATCTCTGCTTCTATCCATAGAGAGAGATCAGAGATCTAACCAGAAATAGTAGTTAGGTTTTATCTCACATGCCAAATATTTTATAGTGGCTTTCTGGAGAGTCGTGTTGAGAATTATATATCTATGTCTGAGATCACCAGAAACAGATTACAATGATTGATTAGTGATGTTTATCATGACACACAAGGGAAAAAGTTACTGTAAATGTTTTATCTTTGTTCTGGACTTAACCAAATTTTGGAAGATTGATGGAGGGAATATGGGTGGTCATGTTGTGTAGAAATTCTGGATGTGGTTTGGCAGTCATGAAGGTACATGACCTGCCTTCAAGAATGACCTAGCTGGCACACCTGGAGGTCAGGCAGAAACATTCATGTTGAGGCCATGAATTACATGGCCACTC
This sequence comes from Cacajao melanocephalus, assembly GCA_963573385.1. Classification (NCBI taxonomy): domain Eukaryota; kingdom Metazoa; phylum Chordata; class Mammalia; order Primates; family Pitheciidae; genus Cacajao; species Cacajao melanocephalus. The sequence continues at coordinate 73,615 of CAUYLG010066124.1, read as the reverse complement.
CCAGCTAATGACTGGGCATGGTGAAAGTAGTAATCAAATGATTTCTACTTGTTGAAACAATCTTTGCCCCAGGGCTCCTCATCTGCCTGGCCTAGACTTTCTTGGAGATGTACTGCCTTACTCTTCTTACTCAGTCCCCTGTCCCTTCATCTCTCTTTTCATAAGTGACATTCCTGAGTCTGATCTGAAGGTTCTTGCTGCCTGCTTCTGCTTCCTCTCTCACTCCATTCTACATTCTTCACAAGTGTTTTCCCAGTTAAGATCTTGCGTTTCTAATTGCCTACAGTGTCTTATTCTCAGGGAACAGAAATTGATAGACTCGGGATCAAGTTACTTTCAACTTAGCAGAGTACCTCGACAAAAGAAAATTTATTTCCTCTTTCCCTCCCTTCTTTCAATAACATTCAAATAATATTTATATTAATTGATGCATAGCTTAACGCAGATGCTCCCCTATATAAAACTTTCATAGAAACAAAGCCATGTGACTGAGCAATAATACATCATCAGTATCCACCAGGAAATGGTCAAATTGTGGAGAATTACTATGGGCTTCTGGGCCATGGATTTTGTATACATCTTACCCAACCTGAAAGTAGCGAAGATTAGATGGAGCACAAGGAAAGAAAAGGAAATCTATACTTTGTATCTCTTCTGATCTTGACATTAAGTTTGAATTTTAACTACATTTCCATGACAGAAGTGATTTCTGTATCTCTTAGTGTTGGTGCAGAGGACCTCAGTTTTGATTCTGATAAAGTAGCTTGCATTTTTAAAGTGCAGTTTATACCTGGATACCTAGTTCTTATAACGTTATCACTTAAAATCATGGCATTATACCAACAAGTTTTATCACTCCCAGATTATCAATTTAACACTAACTTGATGGATGACACAGAAGCTGTCATATCCCCCTTTATTTCCTATGTCCATGTGGCCTCCAGTTCCTGCCCTTGTATTTATTGGGGTGGTTAAAGATAAGGGAAACTTCACCAGTTGGATTGTTTTTCTCATTGTGGCATGCCTTCTTGGGCTTGGCCTGTATTCAGCTCTGTTATCAGCATTCCTTCAGGAACCTCCAGGCCTTGTCACTCCCTCCCTCCAGTAATATAACCCTACATGATCTATTCTTTTTTTCACCATCAGCTGTATTTCTATATGTACAAGCATGGCTGTGAAATGACAAAGTCAAACCCATAATCTTTAGTCAGTTCTGATAACTATGAGTTTATGGTGTTGGAAAAGCTCTTTTGCAGAACATATTTTACAAAGAAACATTTGCTATTTGCTATGTATCTATTTAAGTAGAAAATAATTTTTATTGTATTTGATATGTGAAATATATTTTATCTACATATTCATGAGCATCATGGAATCTCTTTAAACTTTGTTCCTTGATGTTTACCTTTAAATAGTCTTTTAAAAAAAGAGAGAGAGAGATGGTGTCTCACTATGTTGCCCAAGCTCTTGAAGTCCTGGTCTCACGTGATCCTCCTGCCTCAGCCTCTTAGAGTGCTGGAATTACAGGTTTGAGCCAAGCGGCCAGCCTAAATTTATGCTTATTAAAATCTCAAGTAAGGAAACTGAGAGAAAGAAAGCCCAAGAAAGAAACTTGCAAACAATATTGAAATAGAAAGCTTAGATTCTTCATCTATTCAAGACATTTATTCTATTTATTTTATTCATTTGTTCTATTCAAGTCTATTGAACAGAATTACATCAGATCTTCTGGAGAAAAAAGATCATATTTTTGACTCATCACTAATGTAAGGAATACTATTTAGAGGCTAAAAGATACCAGATTCTTAGGCAGGTGTTGACTCTGCTTTGTAACTAAAGTACAGATAAGAGTTTTTATAGAAAAAATCTTGGGAACTTTGTTTGTTATCCATAGTGCACTTCTGGAATTTCCATTTCTCTACCCATAGTCCTGTGATGAGGCCAAAATGGAAAGATAGATACATCTTTTTTAAGGCCACATCACTGGATATTTGTACTTAATTTTGACCATGGAAATTTAAGTGTTAAGCAAGTTGGGATCCATTGTTCAAATCTGTAGTTATTATTTAGTTAAATTTGCTGGCAGAAGTTTAATACTACAGGGAAAAGTATCTCTAGGATGTCTGTTCATAAAAAGAAAATCAGTGACTTAAGTCTGAGATATGAGTCCTTAAAGCTTTTGGTTTGAAATATATGGTCATCCACTAAACCAATAATTAAAGCTACCATCATGCCTAAAGTGTCTATGTCAGCCATCAACATTATGTGCAAACTTTTCCTAGTTCAAAGGAATAAATAATAAACTGGATGCTTTAATATTACTTGGTAGTTTCTAGGGAGATAGTCTTTCAGGTTCTCTATACAGAGCAGATGGGCACTACAGTCAAGAGTCTGAAATTTCCCTTATAGAGCATTGAAACTGCTATCCTCAACTGTAAACCTTCCTTCCCACATTCTTTTTGGGCTGCGACTTATTCAGGGTATTAACTTTTCATTTCTGGTTTCCTGCTTTGGGCTCACATCCAGCTTCATTCATATGCTAGCTGTATGATCTTGAATATCTACTTCACCTCTCTAAGCTTAAGATGCCCTCTCCGTAAATGAGGTTATAATGCCAATCTCAGGTAAAAGGGCAGTGCTATGGTCTAAATGTGTCTGTAAGATTCATGTGATGTGAACTTAATCCCCAGTGCAATAGTGGGAAGTGGGGCCTTTTGAGAGGTGTTTAGGTCACGAGGACTCTGTCCTCATGAACTAATTTATATTGCTATAAAAGGGCTTGCTGGAATGAGTTCATGCTCTCTAGTCCTTCCACCATCTACCGTGTCAGGATGTAGCAAGAAGGCCTATGCTAGATGTCCATGGTTTTAGTCATCCACTAGGGATCTTAATATCCCCTGTGAATAAAGGGGAACTACAGTATATCAGCAATGAACAAGTGTAATTTGACATTTAAAATATATTACCTTTAACATTGTCACCCCAAAGGGAAATACTTAGCTATAAGTCTAATAACATATGTACAAAATCTATAAAAGGGAACCCGTAAAACACTGATGAAAGAAATCAAAGAAATAAATAAATGAAATATTCCATGCTCATGAATAGAAGCAGTCAATATTGTTAAGATGCCAGCTCTTCCCAACTTGATATATAGATTCAGTACAATCCCAGTCACGATTTCTAGATGTTAACAAACTAATTCTAAACACTCAGAGTAACCAACACAATATTGAAGATGAAAAACAAAGCTGGAAGACTGACAATACTCAACTTTAAGCTATAAAGCTATAGTAGTCAAGACAGTATGGTATTGATTAAAGGATAGACAGATAGATCAATGGAACAGAAGAAAGACCTCAAAAATATACTGAATAAATATAGTTAAGTGATCTTTCACAGATAATCAAAGGCAATACAATGGAGAAAAGATAGTTTTTGCAACAAATGGTACTGGAACAACTGGACATCTACATGAAAAAAAGGAAAATAATCTAGTCACATACCTTAACAGTCTTCACAACAAATAATTCAAAATGGATTATTTCTGAATTATGTATTATTTCCACTTGGGTCTGTGGAAAACTGTATGCAAAACCATAAATTGCTGGAAGATAATATAGGAGAAAATATAGATGACCTTGGGTTTGACAATGACTTTTTAAATATGACACCAAAGGCACAATCCATGTAAGAATGAATTGATAAGCTAGACTTTATTGAAATTAAAATTTTATGTTCTCTGAAAGTCACTGATAAAAGAATAAAAAAGCAAGCCACTGTCTAGGAGGAAAATATTTGTAAAAGACATAAGTGATGAAGAACTGGCTTCTGAAATATATAAAGAACCCTTAAAACTCAATAACAAGAAAATATATAATTCAATTATAAAAATAAACAAAGACCTTTAGTGACATCTCCCTAAAGAAGATATACAAACATCAAAAAAGCATATAAAATATGTTTCACATCATATGTAATCAAAAAAATACAAATTAAAACAATAAGGTACCACTACACTTATGAGAATGGCCAATATCCAGAATACTGACAACACCGAAGCTGGTGAGGATGTCCAGCAACAGTAACTCTCATTTGTTGCTTGTGGGAATGCAAAATATTAATACTAAACCCACTTTAGAAGACACTTTGACTTTTTCTTACAAGATGAAACATGATCTTATGATCTGATCCAGCAGTCATCTTCCTTGGTGTTTACTAAAACAGTTGAAAACTTATGTCCCTGAAAAACTGCACATAGATTTTTTAAAGATGCTTTATTCATAATTTCCAATACTTGAAAGTGACAAGGATGTCCTTCAGTAGGTGAACAGGTAAACTATGATAAATCCAGACAATGAAATATTATTTAGTGCTAAAGAAATGGCCTATCAAGCCATGAAAAAACCATGGGAGAAGCTTAAATACATATTATTACATGAAAAAAGACAATCCAAAATGGCTATATAATGTATAAGTCCAAGTATACGACATTCTGGAAAAGGGAACATTTTGAAGACAATAAAAAATCACTGGTTTCCAGGGATTAGCAGGGAGAGAGGGATGAATAGGCAGAACATAGAGGATCTTTAAGGAAGTGAAAATTCCCTGTATGATCCACATTGGTGGATACATGTCACTAATATTTCTCCAAACCCATAGATACACAACACCAAGAGTGAACCCTAATGTAAACAAACAACTTTGAGTGATAGTGATGTGTAATGTGGGTTTATCAGTTGTAACAACTGTAACACTCAGGTGGCAGGTGTTGATAGTAGGGGAGGCGATGCATGTGTAGGGACATGGGGGAAATGGGATACCTCTGTGTCTTCCCCTCAATTTCACTGTGAACTAAAATTGCTCTAAAAAATGTGCCTTAAATCAATTCCCTGGGAGTACTGCCCTTCAGAGAATGCTTCCACCATTATGACCACCCCAAGGCATGTCATCTCATATGTATTTATCTCCCAGTCATTATGCATCTTTAGCTTCCATTTTGACATCTAACCAAAACTTCAAATTCAATATGACCATATCTGAATTTGTCACCCCTTCCTGTCCTTCAGACACACTTGGGCCATTGTTCTCCTTACCTGGTTGATAATGGCCCCCACTGCTTTGACTCATCCACTCACCGCCCAGCCAATCCAAGATATGCTCATTCGTTCTGTTGTCCTGCCTCTTGGTTCACTCCTTTCCTTTCTAAACTTAGTTTTGCATGTATTTTTTTCTATTCTCTCAACAATCAGTCAAGGGATTTTATCCTTATGTTACAAATGAACAATCTGAAGCCCTGAAGATTCAGCATATTGCCTGAAGAACACAGCTGGTTCAGGGCAGAGTCAAGACTGGCAACCAGAGCCATCTGACTCCAACACCCATGTTCTTTCTATCACAGCAAGGTGTCCCATTAGCACAAGTCTAAGATGGAGATACCTTTAGTAGTAATAAAAAAAAATAAAATAATTTAATATACATTAAGTAACAATATACTAGTTAAGATGTTGTCCTTTTTCAATTTATTTTTAATCTTTTGAAATAGATAGGTAAAGTCTTATTTGGTGCTAGAATACAATTAATATCTCCCTAGCTCTTGCTATTCTTTCTTTCCAATAAAAGGTGATCAGGCCTCCAGCTCAGAACTTTGGCAGGCAATAAAATCTAGGTAGACTTTAACACTATTTTGTTTTTATGGCAAATGACACAGTTTTATTCTATTTTTGGCAAATGACCCTGGTTTTCTTAATGCAGCAATGGTAGTAATATATAATTTTTTCAAAAATAAATGCATTTGAATTTTAAAAGTGAGTCAATTCAAAAATATATTTAGTAAATAATAAGACACCTGCTACTCAAAATCACAGAAATTATGATGGTAAAATATGAATAGCTGAAATATGGAAGGTAAAAAGCATAACAAAGTTGTTTTCTAGAATACTGACAATTTTTGGCCTATCAGTGCCACCATAGGTCTTCAGGAACTCATTTCCTCAATGGCTTTCAAAAGGCTTCCTTCTCACTATAGGCTTATTTATTTCAGGGTAAGAAGGCTCTTAGATGTCACCTAGGCCAAACTTCCATTTTTATGGATGAAGATTGAGGCTCAAAGAGAGAAAGTGACTTGTTTAATGTCACCCAGAACATCATAACTGTTTAGTGACCAGAGCCTAGGTGTCCTGATCCCTCATCCACACTGCTTCCTCTGCGCCAAACTGCTTGCATCACATACATCCATCACATACATTCATCATCACACACTCTTCATTCCCACACCCAAAGGAGACTCCAAGCAATCTCTATCAGATTTAGCAAGAGTCTTAAGCACTATGCCCTAAGGCATTTATTGCATTGTATTTAATGGCATAATTTCTCTCTTTTCCCCATTAAAGAGTATTGGCTAGGTACCATCCTGGGAGAATTGGGAATAATAGTCACTCAGACAATTTTCTTTGGCTTTAATTCTTTTGCAAAATCCCAACTGGGAAAAACAAATCACAAAGGTACAATAATGAAAACAGTATTGTACTGGCATAAGACAGACATATAGGCTAATGGAACAGAATAAAGACACCAGATAAGAACCCACACATATATGGTCAAATAATCTTAGACAAGAGTGTCAAGACTACACAATGGGGAAAGGATAATTTCATCAACACAGGGTGTTGAGAAAACTGTCTATCCACATGCAGAAGAATGAAATTGTTTTCTTATCTTTCATCATACACGACAAGTAACTCAAAATGGAATAAAGACTAAAATATAAGATCTGAAACTATAACACTTCTAGAAGAAAACAAAGAGAAAACTTCACAACATTGGTCTTGGCAATGATTTCTTAGACATGATACCAAAAACACAGACAACAAAAGCAAAAATAAGGCAAGTGGAACTATAACAAAGATTTCTGTGCAGCAAACAAAACAATCAACAGATTGAAAAGACAACCTTCAGAATAATAAAAAAAAAACCTGTAAATCATATATCTAAAAAGGTTTAATATCCAAAATATATACAAAAAACTCCTATGACTAAATGGCTAAAAAGGTACCCTCTACATAGTTTGATTAAAAAATGGCCAAGGGACTGGCATTGATATTTCCTCAAAGAAAATATGCAAATGGCCAACAGGTATATTAAAAAGATGTTTAACATCACTCATCATCAGGAAAATGCAAATCAAAATCATGATGAGATATTACCTCAATACTTGTAAGGATGACTATTATATCAAAAAACAGGAAATAGCAAGTATTGACGAGGATATGGGGAAATTAAAATTCTCGTACTGTTGGTGAAACTATAAAATGATGCAGCTCTTATGAAAATATAAAATTATGAAGCTGTTACGAAGCCTCAGCTTCTTCATCTACAAACAACTGAAATGATGAAGCTGTTATGAAAACAGCATGGAGATTCCTCAAAAAACTAAAAATAGAACTACACATGATTTGGTAATCCCACCTCTGATATTTATCTAAAAGAATTAAGATCTGAAAGAGATGTTTGCATTTCCATATTCACTACAGCATTATACACAATAGCCAAGAGGTGGAAACAATCTAAATGTCCATCAAAAGATGAATGGATAGAAAAAATCTGCTACACATACACAGTGGAATATTGTGTAGCCTTTAAAAAGAAAGAAATCCTGTCCTATGCTACAACCTGGATGACCCATGAGGAAATTATGCTAAGTGAGGTAAACTAATCACAGAAGGACCACTACTTCGTGATTCCACTTACATGAGGTATATAAAATAGAACCAGAAAGTAGAATGGTGGTTGCCAGCAGTTGTGGGGAGGGATAAATGTGGAGTTGTTCTTCAACTGTGCTGCAGGCTAAAGTGTGTCCCATAGAATTTGTAAGTTGAAACCATACTGACCCCTACTGGTTGTATTGGAGGCAGGACCTATAATGAGGTGATTTAAATAAAGTCATAAGGGTAGCATTCTGGTCTTAGTGCCAGATGGGATTAGTGCCATTATCAGAGGAGACACTCATGTGCTTACTCTCTCTCTTTCTCTTGGAGTCCACAAAAAGAGGTCAGTGAGCACGTGGCAAGATGGAGACTTCCTACAAGCCGGGGAAAGAACCCTTAGAAATTGATCATTCTGGCACCCTAATCTTGGACTTCTGGACTCCAGGACTGCAAGAAACTAAGTAGTTGTTGTTTAAACCCTCTTTTGAAATGTATTTTGTTATGGCAGCCCAAGCTTACTAATACAAATGGAGGTAAAGTTTCAGTAATGCAGAATGAAAAAGAAATTAGAGATACGCTGTACAGAAATATGCATACAGTTAGCAATACTATACTGTATGCTTAAAAAAATTGTTACAATCTCACATAATGTGTTTTTACCCCAATAAAAAAGTGTGATAATAGATATTTCTATTAAGTCTCACATTGTACCAATGTGTTCCTCTTCTTTAAGCCCCTCCTCTTACACATACGCATCCAAATCATTTCACCTTCTTTGAGCACAGATTTTGTCAATTAATCTACATTTTATTATATTGCATCTTATTTTTGAATATTATTTATTTTGTTTATTTGATTGTATAATTTATTGCAAATTATTTATTGTATCTTTTTAAACATTTAATTTGAAGAAGTAGTAGAAACAGATGGTATAAAATCCAAAAGATACAAAAGGTACAAAATCCAAAAATTCCAAAAGATACAAAAGATACAGTGGAAAGTCAGTCTTCTCTCACCTCTGCCCTGCGTCTTCTGGTCACCAGCTGTCTTTTCAGAGACAATCCCTACTTCTTGTATAGTCTTCCAGGTGCAGTCCATGCATAGACAAGGAGATATATGTAGATAGATAGATAGATATAGATATGTATATGTATGCAAATATATACACACATACACATATATATATATGTATATGCATATTTGTTTACACAAAGGAGAGTATACTTAACACAATGTTTTGCATCATCCCCTTTTCACTTAGAACTGTGCCTTGGAGATTATTCCATATAAGCACATACAGGTCTACCTCATTCTTTTTAAGACCAGCAACAAAAGACACATCTTTTAAAACAATGTAAGTTATGCCTATACCAATAGTTATACCACTGAGCTGTGGGTTCAAATCTCAGGTCTACCATTTACTATCTATGTTACCCTAGGCAAATTGCTTAACCTTTCTGTGACTGCGCTTCTTCATCTATAAAAGAAATTATCTGTAAGATAATTTCTGAAAGTAGATATTTTCTAGGTCAAATGGAACATGCATTTTATACATTAATACATATTTCCGCACTATGTTCCATAGAGATTGTAATGGTTTATTTTCTTAAACAGTGATACGAGGGCCTCTCTCCTCTCATCATCACCATAGGACAGCTAAAATATGATACTGCAGAGTAACTCTAATTTCAATTAACTTTTTACATTAAGCATATTTTTATATGTTTAGGAATCTTGTTCATTTTCTTTTCTCTTTTTTAAAGATTAATTTATTCATATGCTTTCCTTGTTTTTTATTTCTTTTCTTCATTTAACTACTAAATGTTTCTAAAAGATAGGTGGTTAGTGCAGAACCTCTAACTCATTTATCTTTTTACTAAAATTACAACCTCTGTCTCAGAATTACTTAGAAGCTGCTCTCCTGATTGCTCCTTTTAATCACCTTTTCAGTGAGGATTCTCATTCTTTCTGCAGTATTGAGTTGGCTTGCCCATCCCACTTCCTGGGGCATTCGGGAACTTCTGGGATACACAGTGGCTTTTCCTGGAAGCTCTCCTTTGCTATTTTTGACCCTCAAAGGTGACCCCATGGGCCTTCTGCAAGTTAAACTTAGGTTTACCATATAATTTGTTATCTAACTCAAGGAGATCTTTTAGAGAGAAAAGGTGCATTTGATAACCATTCCATGGCAATAGTTGTCAAGAGGGTCTATCTCAAGGAAACCACGACTTATGCTCACTCTAGTCAAGTCCCTTAACAATTTCCATTAAATATTTTATTTTTCTTCCCAAAGTATCCAGAACTTTCTTTTTTATAGCAACTGCCACTTATTTCTTGAAGTTGCACTTTGCTAAGAGTGTGTTCATGCAAACACCCTGCTTCCTTGGTGCAACCCGAATCAAGCACGTAATTGCTTGGAAATTTAAGAGTTGTTCTTCCAATAAGTTTAGGGGTATAAGGAGGAGCATATTATCATAAAAAGAAAGGCATGCTCATGTCTGAAATAGTAGCTAAAGGGACAACTTAAGATGAAGCATGTAGTTAGGGAAGATGAGCTGACATCTTGAAGGTGGATATCCAAGGTATTTCAAGAAGCACAAAATGACCGTATCTTTGCAACAGAAGATAATAATAAGTCTAGTTTTGAGCCATCTGAAGATCCTGCCTTGATATTGTGATTGCTCATCTATGAAAGGCCACAGTGTTTTAGATTTTCTTAAACAAAAACACCAGAAGGGTTTCACCCTTCACCAGACAAGGAGACACTGTTAAAACAAGAGGTTGGAGGGGGTCCACTCATATGTGACACTACAGACATTGAATTTCTCCCTCGGAGAGGCAGCCCATCTACCCCACAGAACTGTAAGCTGTGATTTTCATTCAGGTTAAATTTGGGCTGCACCAATCAATCTCTTTTTTATCTCTTTGCACATTCACATATAAGCCTGGTTTACGGAGGCAGCCTTGTGTTTTTTGTGTAGTGGATAAAAGACATGTTTTGTGGCTAGCTGCTAAAATGTGTGGTATAAAGACTGTGCTTATGGAACAGAAATTCGGAAGATTGGAAGGGCTTTGCCTCTACAAATAAGTTTGGTGTAAGGCAATGAAGGATCTCCTGCTATAAATGTTTGCTTACTCTAATAAAGTTCTTCATAGAGACCCGCCTAAAGGCAGGAGAGGGCCAATGGGGACAACTTCAGATACAAAATTGTCTCAAGATATAAGTCTATGTCCCTCTGTAGTTTGGTATAAATCAAAACTCTTATTCATTTGTATATAATATGAATCTCCCATGCTTCCACATATGGATTTGTCAGAAGACCAAGGAAGAAGGGCCTGGAAATGAAAGAGCTGAGAAGGAGTTTATTTGAGAGGGTTTGCAGTGGATATATACATTGTGAAAAAAAACAAAAGGAATAATTGTTGAAAAGAAGGCACAAAAAAGTTTTGAATGTGAAGTCCAAAGAAGAAGATGAGAATAAAATTAGACGGTAAAAACAGCAACATTGAAAGGTTGTGGAAGGGAAACAACATCAGATGAAAAGATTGATTTCAGATGGATAGTTTGGGAGATGGGGTAAGGGTAGGGGTGGGAAAAGAAGCTCCCCTTTACCAGTGTGTGTTTCATAAAAATGTCTGATAGCTAAAATCTGCCACATAGGTGTAAATATGGTTGGAACATCTGAATTCTGTTTGGGATTTTCTCAACCAAATCTACTCCAAAACTAACCTCATGATTTCACAGTGAAAAATAGCCACTCTTACTAAAAATCTAGCTTTCTTTTTTTCCAGGCACAAGATCACTGGGGATCACACAGATCTAACTGTTCTACTTATTTTCCTTCTCTCAGTTCTAATGCATTTGGTACCTTACTCCATTTGAAAGATGGACTTTAATTATACCTGTGACTGGCTCAAAAATCTACAATGATTTCTCCGGTTTTCAATAATAATATTTAAAGCGTTCATCACATTTCCTCCACCTCGAGCCTGGTACAGCACACTGAACCCGGTATACTCTTAGCAGATGTTTATTTTCAAAAATTACAAGATGTGTGGTTTTCAAAGAAAGCCAGTAGTACACATGAAAGCATTATAACCTTCTTATTATATATTATTCTATTATATTGATGAGGACCAGGAGAAAGACAAAGAGAAAGCTGCACAATGACAGGAAAGAAAGAAACCAAGAATGCCTAGCTCTGACATAGCCTCAGAATGCCATAGCTATCTCACTAGAACATGCTTCTTTCCTATCTGCTGGGCCACTGAAGCAAGCCCAGCAACCTCTGTGTTACTGAGGCACAAAGTCATTTATCACATCTGGGCTTTTCCCAATGAACCTCTGGAGTAAGATGGACTTTGCATAACAATCCATTGCACACCAGAACCAGCCTGAGGTTCCCTTAGGCATGAGGATAGCTTACTTCCAAGCTATTTCAATCATAATGGAAAATAAGAGCACAGTAAGGATGTTTTATAGATGAAGGACAAAATGCAAGCCTATAAATCTATAGGGTTAACTCTATAGATAAAGGGTTATAAAAGGTTAACTCAGCAGTCTTGGGAAGTTCAAACCATGTATATTATGAAAAAAAGATTGGCCTTTGCTGGCTCCTAGGAGATAACCTCAGATTTCATGGAAGATGCTCCTAACAAGAGTGTCTTTGTATAACGGGGACTTGTTCAACATCAGAGAATTTATGCTAACAATATGATTTATGGTGGGGCCCTGGGCCTTGACTTAGTTACTGTCTCTAGCTTCTCCAGAGGTCAAAGTGATATGGTGTGGCCCAGGGACCCCCTCCGGAGAAGCTAGAGACAGTAACTAAGTCATCCATGTGGATGCTCCATGCTTAAGTGACCAACCCCCAATTAAAACTCTGGACCTCAAGGCTCAGGTGAGCTTCTCTAGTCGGCAATACTCTGTATGTTTTACCACACGTTATTGTTGGGAGAATTGAGTGCTGAACAACTTCAATGAAAGAACAACTGGAAGTATGTGTCTGGTCTCTCCTGACTCTCTGCCTTATGCACCGTCTACCTTTGCTGATTTTAATCTGTGTTTTTCATTTCCATAAGCCATAACCATGAGTATAACAGTTTATCTGAATTCTGTGAGTCCTTCTCAAAAATCATTAAACTTATGAGTGACCTGGGGGACCACTGACACAATATCTCTTGCTGATTTATTAAGGGGAAATAAGAGAAATTAAGGGGAAATCTAAGAGCATCCAGGTAACCTGAAGGTGGTAAATGGACTTGTGAAATACATTCAGTAAATCGCATTTGCACTGATACTTTGTAGTTTGCAACTTCCTCTCTTTTGAACCTTCCAAGACTCTGTGAAGAAATCATTATTGTCATTTTTAGAGACGAGGCTATATTATTTATTACTGTGCAAGAAATTTTATTATTTATTGCTGTGTAAGAAATATTTATTAGTGTGTATTTTACAACTTCTGAGTGTCAGGAATCCCAGAGTGACATTGCTGGATGGTTTCTGTTCAGTTGCTCATGATGTTTTGATCACCCAGGGCTGCATCATCATGTAAAGCATTGATTGGAAATTCAGTCTTTGCTTCCGAGAAGCAAATGGCTGGAGTCCTCATTTCCTTGTTCTCTGAAAGTTTCAGTTTCTTGCCACATAGGCTTCTCCACAGAGTTGCCTGAGTGTCCTCAAGACAAGGCAGCTGGCTTCCCCTAAAGTGAGTAAGAGAGAAGGAGTACATGCCTATAACAAAAGCCTGTCTTTATCACCTAATCTTACAAGTGTCAGCACATATTTCTGCCATGCACTATTGGTCACAAAGGTGAAATCTTGTCCAGGGAGGAAAGGGATGACACAAGGGATCTTTGAGGTTTATCCTGGCTACTACAAGCACGAGAAATTTAGCTAACAAGTAGAAGGTCACATGGGAGTGGCAAAGCCAAGAATGAATTTCTGTCTTCTGATTCCAAATTCCTTGCAAGTTCTTCTACAACTGACCCAGGAAAATTGCTTTTGACTATAGGGAAAGGGAAGCAGATGACAAGGTAATTTAATCCTTACATCAAAACTACAAGTAAATATTATCCCATTTTATAGATCATAATAAAGAGATTCAGAAAAGTTACATTGCTGTAGTTATTCTTTAATAAAGTTGAGGAATAAAACCTAATTTGTAATGATTTCAGATGTATCCATATTCTATTATACTAAGTTGCCTTTGTATCATGCCTTAGGAGCAATAGGTAAATTAAATCACCCATCTTACTTCTCCACTTCCCTCCTTGTTGTTATTGTTTATTGAATTTGAGATGTTAATGATTATATTATCAAGAAAGAAATAATGTTGCTGATTAAATTATGAGTTAATGCTTTAAAGAATGTCCTACATGATTTATGAATTAGTCACACTAGCCTCTCCTTGCCTTGGAATTTCTTTTATCCACTGTGAGGAACTTGTCAATTTCTCTTGCCTTCTGTTACATTGCTTAGAGTCTAAAAGGCAATCCTTTTCACGTATCCCAGTAACAAAACATAATCCAGCTTCACTATTTACTTGTCACTATTTTCTCTTTTAAACCTTTGGCCAATGCTTTGCCAAAAAGAAGAAGAAAGAAAGAGGTGGAGGTGAAGGAGGAGGAGGAGGAAGAATTTTAGTTATTCTTCCAGCAATAAATACTTACTTTGCTAAGAGCAAATTTATGCCCAGCTTTACTGATGGCTTCTGTTCCTTTTTGCTCACACACCAACTTTTCATTCAATATCAAATTAGATTTTTTTCTTCTTCTTTTCTTTTCTCTGCTTTTGTTGTTGTTGTTTGTTTGTTTTTATTTTGAGGTGGGGTCTCACTCTGTTCCCCAGGCTGGAGTGTAGTAGTGAGATCATGACTCATTGCAGGCCTGATGCAGCCTTGACCTTCCAGGCTCAAACTATCCTCCTACCTCAGCCTCCCAAGTAACTGGGACTACAAGCACATGCCACTATGCTGGGCTAATTTCGTTATTTTTAGTAGAGATGGGATTCCACCCTGTTGCTGAAGCTGCTCTTGCACTCCTGGACTCAAGCAATCCACCTGTCTCAGCCTTCCAAAGGCCAATTCAATTTTACCTGCATAATAGGTACAATGTACGTATCAGTAAGTTAATGGAAGTGATGACAAGTAAATACAGTTTTGATCAAGTCGTGGACACCCAGCTGGCTGGGAATGATTGTAAAATGTCATTGTTTCTGTAACAAATGCTAATTTCCAATTTGTTAAAGTATAGAAATCTAAATGTCTTGGAATCAATGAAATTCTATCATTGTCCAAGTTTTACTCCAACAGTGGTTGTCTGGACACATTCTAGTAAAATTTCAAGGTGTGAATCAATCTAGCTAAAATCAAGTCAGGCTTCTTACCTTACTTATAGCCTCAAGCAACTTTTATGTCAAATTATGTTTGGGATCATTCAAGAATAAGTGAGAAATCAATCCAAAATACTAAGCCTGATGTCCAAAAAAGAGTTAGTCATCCATCCACATAACTTATATTAATATGCAGTAGATCTCAACTGGCAGAGACTGACAAGGCTTATTAGGGTAAACTGTAAAATAGAAACAATTGTCTTTGCAAAGCAAGGGCCTGTGAATCTCCTTGGACCAGCAATTTCAGTGACAGTGAGTAAACTCCCAGAAAAAGATCAAGAATGGCTTCTGAGATCTAATGAAGTGAGATGGGTCGAGAGGCAACATCACGTGTGGTTATATCACCCTGGCATAGTCACAAACATTTAGTAGACATCTTTCATTTATTCTACAAGCAGTTGTTTGCTGTTCAGCTACGTATATTTTAGACACAACTTGTATTGGTTTCCTATTTGCTGCTATAATTAACTATAGGCTAAGTGGCTTAAGACACCACACACATATTATCTTATAATTTCTGGAAATCAGAATTCTGACACAAATCTCGTTGGGTTAAAATCAAAGTGTTTTGCAGGGTTGTTTCTTTCAGGTGGCTTCAGGGGAGAATGATTTCCTTACCTTTTGCTGCTCCTAGGGGTCCCACTTTTCTTCACTCAGAAATTCCTCTCTCCATCTTCAAAGCCAGCAATATTGCAATCACCTGTGCCCTTTTTCTGTGGCTACATTTTACAATGGCCTCCTCTTCTTCTCCCCTCTTCCACTTTTAAGGACTCTTGGAATTACGCTGGCCTTACCCATGTAATCCGGGTCCTATTTCAGGGTAATCTGATTAGCAACCTTAATTCCACCTGCAACCATTAACTCCCTTGTGCTATGTAGCCTAATATATTTAGAGATTCTGGGATTCCAATATTGGCATCTTTAGGGTGAGGAGCGTTATTCTGCCTAACATGCTACTTCTGCTTTTGAGATGGCTTGTTATTTAATTTACAAAATAATCACAAAATTCGAAAACTTATCTTGGAGTGCTAGAGACTTTAGTCTCACTTTTTCACAAAGTGCATTTTTTCAGTACTTACCACTGATTTGTTGAAAGACCACCAGATTGAGTTTTAAAATGGAGACTATAGTCTCTTTCCTGTTATTGAATTTCTGGGGCAAATCATTCACCTTTCGGAATCATAGATCCTTACTCCTAACATGAGGGTAATTTTACATTTCTTATTTGTGTCATGGAGTTGTCACATAGGAATGATGAAATAAATGTATACTAAATTATTGTCATTACTATATAAATATAAGGCAATGTATCTTTAATAACAATGTTGATAATAACAATTAAAATGTTCCCAATTTAACTACCAGTTTCTTGTGTCAGAGCCTCCAGGTATTAAATGTTATAGAAGTTAAAGGCTCATAGAAAAATGTTTTCTATGTTTCTGATATGGTTTGGCTGTGTCCCCACCCAAATTTCATCTTGAATTGCAGTTCCCATAATTTTCATATGTACTGGGAGGGACATAGTGGGAGGTAGTTTAATCATGGGGCCAGTTACCCTCATGCTGTTCTTGTGAGAGTGAGTGAGTTCTCATGAGATCTGATGGCTTTGTAAAGGGCTCTGGTCACTTCTCCTTGCTTCGGCCATGTAAAAAAGGACATATTTGCTTCCCCTTCTGCCTCTGTAAGTTTCCTGAGGCCTCTCCAGCCACAAGGAACTGTGAGTCAATTAAACCTGTTTCCTTTATAAATTACACAGTCTTGAGTATGTCTTTATTAGCAGCATGAGAACAGACTAATACAGTAAATTGGTACTGAGGGTGGGGTGCTGCTGTAAAGATACCCAAAAATGTGGAAGTGACTTTGGAACTGGGTAACAGGCGGAGGTTAAAATAGTTTAGAGGGCTCAAAAGAAGACAGGAAAATGTGGGAAAGTTTGGAACTTTCTAGAGACTTTGTAGGCTCAGAAAAAAGGAAGATGTGGGAAAGCTTGGAACTTCCCAGAGATTTGTTGAATGGGTTTGACCAAAATGCTGATAGTGATATGTACAATGATTTAAGTCCAGGCTGAGGTGGTCTCAGATGGAGATGAGGAACTTATTGTGAACTGGAATAAAGGTGATTCTTGCTATGCTTTAGTGAAGAAACGTGGCATTTTGCCCCTGTCCTAGAGCTCTGTGAAACTTTGAACTTGAGAGAGATGATTTAGGGTATCTGGCAGAAGAAATTTCTAAGTGGAAAAGCATTTAAGAGAAAGCAGAGCATAAAAGTTCGAAAAATCGGCAGTCTGACTATGCAATGGAAAATAAAATCCCATTTTCTGGGGAGAAATTGAAGCCAGTTGCAGAAATTTGCATAAATAACAAGCTGCTGAATGTTAACCACCAAGACGATGGGGAAAATGTCTCCAGGGCATGTCAGGGACCTCCATGGCATCCCATCCTATCACAGGCCTGGATGCCTAGGAGGGGAAAATGGTTTCCTGGGTTGGGCCTAGGACCCTCAGTGCTCTATGCAGCCTGGGTGCATAGTGCCCTGAGTCCCAGCTGCTTCATCTCTGGTTGTGGTTAAAAGGTTGCCACTGTCCAAGCTGATTTTTAAATTTTAATTTTTTTGTGGAGACAGGGTCTCTAAATGCTGCCCAGGCTGGTCTCAAACTCTTGACAATCCTCTCACCTCAGTCTGCCAAAGTGCTGAGACTATAGGCATGAGCCACTATGTCAGTCCATGTTTTATTTTTAAACAATTTATTTTTGTTTAATTTTGAAACACATAGTTTAATAATAATACATAATTTTAAATACAACTTTAAAATAAATGTATTTTACTTTAAACCATTTATTTTAAACAGTTACTACATTAATAAAATAATAATCAAGTGATCATTTTTCTTTCACACCATCTTCCTAAGCTTTATTTACTTTAATCTCTCAAGTGCCTCTAAGTCACACCTTCTACTCAGCAGCTCTATGAAGATAACCTCAAGCTGGTGTCCTGCCATTGTTCAGTGTCTTTGTACTCCTGGTGAACAGGGGTAGAAGAGCTTGGAGTCAGTGACAGTTAACTTCCTTCTTCCACAGCAAAACTATGAGTGATATATTTATAGAAATCTCTGGTTGGCAAAAGCTTAATTTTTTTTTCTCAGAAAATAATAATACAGTTTTTCAACTGTTCAGGCAATTGAGAGGACAGAGTCTGCTTATTCAAAATTTTCATTTTTCCTCCAATGACTGTGTTTTCAGTCTAATCTTTGTTAATTATTATGGGTTACTACTTATATCTTTTTTTTTTTTTTGTCAGAGTCTCTCTCTGTTGCCCAGGCTGGAGGCTGGAGTGCAATGGTTTGATCATGGCTCACTATAGCCTCGACCTCTTGGGCTCAAGTAATCCTCCCTCCTCAGCATTCTGAGTAGCTGAGACCACAGGCTACTAATTTTTATTTTTTTTGTAAATAAATGGGATTAGATATGAGGTTTTGCCATTTTGTCCAGGCTGGTCTCAAACTCTTGAGCTCAAACAATCTTCCTACCTCAGACTACCAAGGTGCTGTGATTACAGGCTTGGACCACCACACCTGGCCTCAGATTTTAAGGTCATATCTTTATCTTTTCTTTTAAGGTCTTTTCTTTAATCAAGAAAAGTATGCAAATGGTCTTAGGCTGAACTAGGCATTAATTTCAGAATTAATGGACAATTACTAAGAATATCATCTCCTTTTAAAACTGTGTTTTAAAATGTGAGTTTACCTCTAAAATCTACTTCTGTAAGTCTAGGATTTACATCTGTTCTGAGTGAAATCATTGTGACTATAAATTAATTCTACTAAGCAAGAAAAAGATTACTGTATATTGAAATTGGCAGATGTAGCTCTCTCCTGCAGCCCTTCCATCCAGAACAACTCACTTTCCAGCCTTATAATTCTGGGTGTGGTCTTCTCATTTCACTGTTACCTCTTACAGCATTAGGCTCCAGGGATGCAGAAAAATGTTTTCCCAAATGATTTTCAAACTCAATCCATCCTTCAGTAATTACATTTGCAGATAATAGAAAAGAAACCATTAATGCAGAGTGCTTTTAAATCATAATTAATTGCACATGCAAATGCACTGCTAAATTTGGATGCTCAATTAGACAGTTAATTACATTGAAAATGAAAGTGTGCCCTTAAATTGACGGCCATGGGCCCTGGCCCACCTGTGTGCATCCTCTCACTTAAACAAGCACTATTCTCTTTTCCTGATGCAATTGGAAGTAAGGAAAGAAAAATAAGTACCACCTGCAGAGAGTGGAAGATGTGGACAATCATAACTGTCACACAATTTACATCTGTAATACAGCTGTTCTATTTTAAACAACATCCTCTGAAGATGAGGCACCCTGGGGATTCCAGGAATTTTAGCTCCTTCTAAAAACACTTTACTTATGGAGGAAATGCTGGATTTATACAATTGTTCTTTGAACACTGCATTAGTCTGTTCTCATGCTGCTAATAAAAACATACCCAAGACTCGGTAATTTATAAAGGAAACAGGTTTAATTTACTCACAGTTCCAAGTGGCTGGGGAGGCCTCAAGAAACTTATCATCATGGCAGAAAAGGAAGCAAATATGTCCTTCTCCACATGGAGGCAGGAAGGAGAAGTACCAAAAGGGGGAAAAGCTCCTTATAAAACCATTAGATCTCATGAAAACTCACTCAGTATTACAAGAACAGCATGAGGGTTACCACCCCTATAGTTAAATTACCTCTCACTGGGTCCCTCCTACAACATGTAAGGATTATGGGAACTACAATACAAGACAAGATTTGGGTGAGGACACAGCCAAATCACATGATTCTGCCTCTGGCCCCTCCCAATTCTTATGTCTTCACATTTCAAAACACAACCAAGCTCTTTCAACAGTTCCTCAAAGTCTTAACATAGTCATTAAAACATTAATTCAAAAATCCAAGTCCAAAGTCTCATCTGAAACAAGGCAAGTTTCTTCCACCTATGAGCCTGTAAAACCAAAAGCAAGTTAGTTACTTCCTAGATACAATGTGGATCCAGGCATTGGGTACATACACCCATTCCAAATGGGAGAAATTGGCCAAAATAAAGGGGTTTCAGGCCTCATGCAAGTCCAAAAGCCAATAGGGCAGTCATTAAACTTTTAAGTTCCAAAATGATCTCCTTTGACTCCATGTCTCATATCCAGGTCACACTGATGCGAGAGGTAGTCTCCCACAGCCTTGGGCAGCTCCACCCCTGTGGCTTTACAGGGTACCACCCCACTCCTGGCTGCTTTCATGGGCTGGTGTTGAGTGTCTGCAGCTTTTCCAGGTGCATGGTGCAAACTGTTGATTCTGAGGTCTTGCGGACGGTGGCCCTCTTCTCACAGCACCACTAGAGCATGCCCCACTGAGGACTCTGTGTGGGTTCTCTAACCCCACATTTCCCGTCTGCACTGCCCTAGCAAAGGTTCTCGATGAGGGCTCTGCCCCTACAGCAGACGTCTGCTTGGACATCCAGGCATATCCATACATCCTCTGAAATCTAGGAAGAGGTTCCCAAACCTCAATTCTTGACTCTGCCCACCAGCAGGCCCACACCTCGTGGAAGCCACCAAGGCTTGGGGCTTGAACCTTTTGAAGCCATGACCTAAGCTGTACCTTGTAGGACTGTAATCCTAGCTACTTGGGAAACTGAGAGAGTAAATAAATAGAGCCCAGGAGTTTGAAGCTGCAAGAGCTATGGTTGCACCATTGAACTCTAGCCTGGGTGACAGAGCAAGTCCCTGTCTCTAAAAAAAGAATAATATAAAACTTGTGTATGTGCGTGTGTGTGTGTGTTCAATACATACATTTTTAAAAGAATGAAAAACAAACAGAACAATTTAAAAACATAGCTAAAAGTTTTCTCTCCCCCTCAGACTCCTGGTTTTTCTCTCTAAAGGTGATTACCGTTAGAATCTTCCATGTATTTATACAGACAAAAAATACATGTACTATATCTTAAAATAATGGAAAAATTTTTGTATCATACTATGACTAGTCTCTATTTTGAGTCTTAATTTTTTTCTAACATTAAAATAGCTTGAGTTTTCTTGCATATCAAGCCATCCAGGTCTACCACACTCTTTCTGAATGGCTGCTTAGAATACTATTGAGCAGATATATTTGAGTATTCGCTTATTGATGAACATCTGGATTTTTCTAGTTTTGTATTTTATATGGAATCATGTAAATAACATTTATATAATTGCATTGCATACTTTGGTGTAAATATATAGAGAATAAAGTTGTAAAAATGAAGATACTAGGCCAGTTGCAGTGCCTCAAGCCAATAATCCCAGCACTTTTGTAGGATGAGGCATGCAGATCACTTGAGGCCAGGAGTCGGAGATCAACCTGGTCGACACAGCAAAACCCCATCTCTACTAAAAATACAAAAATTAGCCGGGAGTGGTGGTGGGTGCCTATAATCCCAGCTATTCAGGCAGCTGACAGAGAAAAATAGATTGAAACCAGGAAGTGGGGGTTTAGTAGGTCAAGATCATGCCACTGCATTCCAGCCTGTATGACAGATCGATCTTGTTCTTGCCTCCAAAAGAAAAAAAAGTGATGAAGTTGCTGAATAAGATGATATGTGCATATGTCCATTTTAAATTTTAATAGGCATTGCCAAATGCACTTAAGAACGCACTGGTCCAGGCCAGATGGCTCACGCCTGTAATCCCAGTGGTTTGGGAGGCCAAGGCAGGTGGATCACATGGTCAGGAGTTTGAGACCAGACTGGTCAGCATGGTGAAACCCTGTCTCTACTAAAAACACTAATAATTAGCCAGGCATGGTGGCACATGCCTGTAGTCCCAGCTACTGTGGAGGCTGAGGCAGAAGAATTGCTTGAACCCAGCAAGCAGAGAGGTTGCAGTGAAGATCATGCACCACTGCACTCCGGCCTGGGTGACAGAGCAAGACTCTGTCTCAAAAAAAAAAAAAAAAAAAGAACACACCAATATTCATCATCACCAACATTGTCCGATAATAATTTTTCAAAAAACTTTTAATAATCTATTGTCAACATTTTAAAACTTTCCCCAAGCTGAAATAAAAAAAATTAGTGTTTTAATTTCCATAATCACTCTTGATGTTGCATATTTTTCATCTGCTTATTTTGGCAGTTTGGCATCCTTTGTTGTGAATGGCTAATTTCTTTCTTTTTTATTTTTCTTCCTTTAAAAAAACTTTAAAAATTGATTCATAATTACTTATATTCTGGAATTTAATCTGTTGTCAGTTCTATATGCGACAAATGTTTTCTATTCTCTTTTTTTTCCCCTCAGTGCTTCTTGCTGTTGGCTTGTGCTCTGGGATGCTGAGATATCCTCACTTTGTACTACTCATGGTACTTAAAAAATTATTTGGAGAAATTATTTGAAGAAATTATTTGAGGCCTAGGAAAAGAGACTTTATCCAAGGAGGATTTACATATGTGTTACAATGTGACCCAAAGGTGCTACTAGCCCAAGACAATCTCAAACCAAGTTCAAGGCTTATGTTTCCCATACCCTACAGAATATGACCTTTGGCTACTGTTGATGTGTGTGTGTGTGTGTGTGTGTGTGTGTGTGTGTGTTTTGAGTAACAATGTATGGTGGGGAAAGTCTTCACTAGCATGTACATTACACCCCTTATCTTGTTCAAACTTGGGCTTTGTTGTTTGTTTCACCTTTCTTATCCTGCACAGATCTGAAAACAAAGTTCCTTTTTCTGGAATGTCAAACGTTCTTAAGGCTAAATGACATTGGGCTCTATCTCTTTCTCTAGAGTACCTGCTTTGTTTTTCCTTACACTCTGTCCTGGTCATTGCTTACTTGGTTGTCAATTACTTTAACATTCAAGAAGATTGTTAAAATAATGTTATCCAGCATTTTTAAATTGTAAGCAGTGTAAGATTTTTTTGAATGACTTGTTATTTTATGAGCTTACCTGGAAGTCCTGTTTTTATCTTTATTAAACCTACTCTTCTATTCAGAAGAATGTGGTGATTTTTCTGCTCTTTTTCAAGTTTCCTAAAATTAAAATAAAATTTAATTATTCTCAGTTTTGTGGGTTTTTCTTCCTAGTGAATGTTTTAGGTGTATGTTTTTTTCTCTGAAAACAGCTTTGGTTGCATCCACTGGTTTTGATATGTAGTTAATTTTAAGTAGCAATTTAGTAACGGTAATTTCTTTTTAATCTATGAATTATTAAATAGATTTTAAGATGTCATTGATTATATTTTTATGGCCACCTCCAGCTTATTAATTCCTTATTTATATTATTTTGTGTTACTAATTATAAACTAAGTAATTTATATCATTTGGAAGTATAAATATTCACTGTTTGGCCTAATACTTAATTTTTATAACTGACACTTAAAAGGATTGTGTATATTTAAAAGGTTTCCTTTTTTCAGGGTTGGAGGTAAGTTTATGTTTCTCTATATTTGTTTATTCTGTAGATATTTATTTAGTGCTATTATGTGCTAAGCTCTCCCCTGGACTGCAAGGAAAGAATAATCAACAGAACCGATAATACTTCTGCCCTCAATATAATTGACATTCTAATGGAGGAGACTACCAATAAGTAAATTAATTAATTAAAATGTGGTTTTAGTAATAATGTCTATGAAGAGAAATACAGCAGTATGAGGGAATGGAGTCTGACAGCGGTGCTAGTCTTAATAGGATAGCCAGAGAAAGTTTCCTTCACATCAGATATTGACAAGAGTCCTAAAGGCAATTAGAGAAGGTGCCTATAGAAATCTTGGAGAAGAACACTCTGGAAAGAATGAACAGCAAGTTACTAGATACAACTCATTAGTTATGTTATTCCAATCTTCTATTTCTTTACTCATTTCTTTTTACTGTTTTCAATTTCTGAGGAAGATATTTCAAAGATTTTTTGAGATGTCTACTATAACCAGATTTTGTAAATTTTACATATGTTTCAAAACAAAAAAAAAAAATGGAAAATCTAGCTGTAAAATAACTGTATAAATAATCTGCTGGTCCTCAAAGTGTTTACCTCAAATAAATAAATGGGCCTGGGTGGCTGTTGACTTCTGGTATTAATGCAATTCTCTTCAGCATAAAGCTCTTCTGATTCTAGTCAACAGTTAAATCATTTTCCAAGTACCCCAAAGTGAAGTCAACTAGTTGACAAGACTAGACACACAGTCTCCCAAGGATATTTCTCATTTATGGAAAAGACAAAATAAAGGAACCAGACCAACCGCACAACAGGAGAAAAAGCCCCAAATAGCTACCCCCAAAATTAGGAGGATCACCTCAAAATCTAACTACCTCTTATGGGTTTCACATAAGAAATAATTTGGAGGAAGAGTTATTTATGCTTATTGTAATTATATACATAAATGTCAGCTAACTAAAACAAAAATAAATCTGGAATCCATATGTCAAGATATTTAATCCTTCCACTGTCAAACAAGTGACTAGACTAGAAAAGTCCAATATTTTCCAAAATCTATAGTGAATCACAAATATATCTCTATTAGTTCGCTATAGTTCATTTTCTTATCTTGGCTAAATTAGATTAAAACTTTAATTTCCTAAAACAAATGAAGTATAAACCTGCAAATTGAAAAAAATCCATACCTTAATAAAGTATATTTCATTTCCTATTTACTCCTCAGGACCTCTTAGAATATTGCCAAGTTGGAATCCTTAATTGTAAGTAGCCATTTGGAATTGCTTAATCAATGCTGACTTACAACCAAGTGCATAGAAAAACCTCATTATCACAGCTACTTTCTAAATAAATTCCTAAGTATATATATCTCAGTGTATCATGTAATTTTCTTTTGTATTTCTCTAGGTAATATCAATTAAACTGATTAGAAGTAGATCTAAGCATGTAAAATATACAGACACATTTTCTTTTGAGGAGTAGAGGATTTATTTCAAATGAAATATTTACCCTAAATGTGTCCAAGCTCTTCACAATCTCTTGAGCTTCATCTATCCATGGAATTGAAAGCTGTAAGAGTATCATGTGCCAGTATCATGGTGTTATGATTTTAGACAACTATATATCTTTTTTAAAAGCTTAAAATAATTTGATAATGAAATGATCTAGAAAGTTTTCTACTCAAGCAACAGTGGATAAAATATATGTGTGGTTTCAGAATGGCCTCTCTATATTGCCAGATTTATTGCCTCCAAACAGAGTTATCTATCAGATGTTCAACAGTGCCGTCCTACTTGAATTAGGTTCCCCTAGGAATAGTCATCTGATTAGAAAATAATACTGCGTTTTATTTCACTCGGTAATGATTTCCTTTAAAAAAAAACATATTTAATCCTGGACAAGTTCAAATTAGGACAAGTGTGATAATTAGGATGTGCTTATTTGACAGATAACACATTGACTTAACGAATGCTCCTATGTTGAGAAAAACCACACCCCCTAAATCTTTTAGTGTGTTATCAAAACTTTAAAAACATATGTATCCTTACACCTTTCTTTGTTACTTCAGAGCAGTCCCAGGATCACATTTCTTTCAGGTAGTGTCTTTACAATTTTTCATTGAATTACATTTATCAGTGGCACAAATAAACTAAACTACTTTGTAGATATTAACGGTTGTTTCAACAAGTAGTATGCATGACTCAAATGAAAGTTAGTCGTTATTCAGCTGAGAAGCACCGGGTAGCACCTGAAGACAGGTACTTCTCTGAACAAAGGCAGGTTGGAGTCTTAGAAGATGAGGAGAGCTTTGGCTCAAGTGGCAGTTTCATCTTTGATTGCTGTGAAACTCGCAGTTGGAGGTTTTTTCTGTTTTTTTGTGCCTTTCATGCAGAATTGTTTGTGCAATTCCATCCCCATTCCTGTCATAAGGGTACTTCCCAAGAGTGGTTCTTGCAAGCCCTGTAGTTTATTGGTTAAGTAAAATGCGTGTGTGTGAGGGGTGAGGGGGTGGTGTATGAAGGTGGCAAACAAACAAAACATAACAAAACAAAAAAAAGAGAGAAAATTAAAAACAAAAGGAGACAAGGAGAAAATTGAAGACTTTCAATTGTATCTATTTCAGTCCTTTTAGATAGCGTGCAAAAGAAATATGCCTTCTATTCCATATGCGTTTTCATTCATACTTTCCCTTCTGTTTTGATCCTCAGCATCAAGGAGAAAAACATCCTTACCATGTGACATGTCTACATTTTTATACTGTGGAAAACCACGTGATGTCCTATTTACAATAGCACAATTTTTTGTTCTATTCCTCCGGTAAACAAATCACCTTTTTGTTTGATTTTAAGTTTTTTCTGCCTCATATGTGGACTTACTGCTCCAGTTTGCATTTCATGCTTGTTTACACATTCAGTTCTTCCCTTACCAACATTGATAGTACCTTGAAACATTTTTGTAATCTCCCTTTTGACCTAGAAGACTTTGTTAAAGATTCTAGAATTCGAAAATCTTAGTAATATTTAGAGCATCACTTTGAAATGCTCATTTAAATGAAACTTACATTTTTAAACAGAAAAACGTTGCATTCCCCATCCATAGCAATAATTGAAAAATCTACACGGCTAATAATAGGAGTATTAGTGTTACAGTAGTAGTCCTTTCAAGTTTTTAGCCATGATTGCGCCCTCTACATTTGGAATTTAATTTTTTTTAACATAAGATACTTTGCATAAAAATAAAACACTCACAGCCTTGTAGGAGTTCAAATATGCATATGCTATCTTGAAACTACTGGTTAGTTTATTATCTCTCCTTATTTCATTGCCCTTCCCAGAAAAATATGACTTATATACATGGAGACAAATGAATGAAACTCAGGAAGTATAAATATTATTCCTTTTCTTAGAATTCACAATTTATTGGAATTTTCTGCACTTTTTAGAAACAAAAATTTCAGAGAAAATATGCTCTGGTAATTTTTACGTTTCTTATAGCAACTGAGATGCACAAGTTACTAAGGGTTGATTTGTGATTAGTTTATAGTGCAAACGATTAAAGTATCTTATCATAATATTAATTTAGACATAAGGCAGTTTATTCTACATTCCTGAGCAGGCATGTCTGACCATCAAGCAGATGGATCTAGCACTTTGCTAAAATCCAGTAACTATTAGATCAATCTGTTTGCTCTCTTGATGGCTTAACCTGCCCAATAAAGCTGTGAAATATATATTAGGTTGGTGCAAAAGTAATTGCAGTTTTTACCAAAAAACACACTTTTGCACCAACCTAACATACTTTACTTCCTTAAAGTCATTCACAAGAGATTAACCATTTATATGTCCTACATCAAGAGGGTGCCATGACATTTACCTGCCTGAAGTTGAGAGAAAAGCATACTTTGATAACAGGATAGTAACCTCACAAGCGGAAAATAAAACTATTTGTTAGATCAGCAATATGCATCAGACTCAGGCCAGGAAACTCTATTATATGCAGAGTTTATTTTCTCTCTCTCTCTCTCTCTCTCTTTCATTATTTATGGCTTGAACTTCTTGTGCTGCCATCCGTTGAATTTTCATAAGCAGAACTGAACCATGCTGTTATTCCATCAAGGACTGGTGTGGATAACCTGAAAAATGCAAGTGGTTGATGGGTGTGTAGTATGGAGGGTATATGTTCTCAGGGAAGATAAAACTGTCTGCTGTCAGTTCCTTCCTAAGTACTTGTGATAATTAAATAGCATTTTGTGACCATTTCCGTTTTAGCCAACATTTTCCACTCTCCAACATGGAATTGCACATTCTTTCTACTTAAATATATTCCTGAGCCCCAATTGTTTGGGGTCCTATTATTTTGAATTATGATACTGAACAGTGAATAAAGGAGGCAGAATTTTCTATTTCATTAGAGGGCACTGGTTATATGACAACTGACATAAAAATAAACTACTTCTCAATACTTCCGATCTAGAACATAGTAAATAATGCCATTAATGTGATTTATGTCTAGACCTTCAAAGATGGGGATTTCTACTAGAAGCCTTAAAGGGTTGAGGTTTATCTTGGTTTTTCATGAGAAATTGAATTTTTAGATTATTAGCTTCGAGCTGTTCTAAAGGCCTCAAGCCTCGATGATTTGCCGAGCATCAAGTGAAAGTAGAACACCTTAATGGTCTCTAACCACTCAGGAAGTAAGCACAGACAAAAGGATTGATAGAGAAAAGGAAAGATGGGAGGGAGGGAGGGAGGGAGAAAGGGAGGGAGGGAGAAAGGGAGGGAGGGGGAAAGGGAGGGAGGGGGAAAAGAAGGAAGGAAGGAAGAAAAAAACGAGAGAGGACAGGTAGAAAGCAGGGGAAGGGAGGTATACACTATCAAGACAGCTCCGCTCTCTAACCCATGGTTTTAATATTGAGCCTGTATAAATTCTCAGAGAATAAGTTTCTATAAGTTTACATCTTAAAGGACAAAACTTTTTCTCTCTCCTCTGCTTTCTCAAGTTGGAGCAGCGTAGGTCATCATGCAACTGCTCAAATCCAGTTCCAAGGAATGTGGAGACACTCATTTCAATTGTCCCTAAGGCAAAGACAGAACTTCTGGAATCTAAAAACCATCCCAGTTCCAAAGAACTTGCTTTCTGTTCTTGTACTTCTTCCCTTATCCTTCAGTTCAGTTCAGTGATTGATTTAGAGAGCCAAAATGACCTCATCCACATCAGGTTGACTCTTAAGATTCACATGGGAAGAAGAGATCAATTCATTCCACTCATTTTCATGAAATTTAACTCATTTTCAATTTCATTTTAGTCATCATGGGAGATGGCTAAAATTTGGAAATAAACAAGATGAGCATTCAGGGAAAGAAAATGTGTACCGAACGTAATTAGTACGAGTGGTCAAGGAAAGCTCAATATTAACTTGGGGAGCTCATATGGGCTTTTAGGGGTCAATGAAGAGTGAAGTTTATTGAAAATTTTTGTGAAATAAACTTGCCTTTCCAAATTTTCATTATATTTGAAAGTTAACAGCCTAAAACTGTTGCACATTTTAAGCTGTTTGGTGAGTCTGGAAGCTCTATGATTCAGATTAATCCCGTGGTGGCTGCCTCCACCCCCATTGTTTTCTTTATTAGGTAGCAAAGATTTCCATATGTTTCCGTGTAAGACAGAATGACTCAGCCATTTTATATTTAATGCACCCTTGGATGGCTGCTTTAGATTTTATATGTCGGTACAAGAGCACAGCAATCCACTGTGACGCCGTCTGTTGATAAAATAAAGAGAATGGCCCTGGAGACAAAAGAGCTTTATGTTCTGGTTGAAAAATGCAGAAAACACGAATTTGTTCAATGCTATTATTTGCCAATATCTTTCTAATGGACTCTTGGTTCCAGAATTAAGTTTAGTTAAATAATAAAAGTGTTGAGATTGCCTTGATCAATATGGAGGTCAGGGGCAAGGTGCTTATCCCCTAATACTCCTCAGCAACCAGTAATATATTTACAAGAATTCATGGTGGGCACTGAAAGAAAGAACTATGTGAGAGGACTTCCATTTTTCTCAAGATGAGGTCTGCCAACATTACTTACTACCACATTCTTTTCTTTACCTTCAATACATGTAGACGAACCTTGCCTGATATATATAGTTTGTAGAGACCTTCAAATATCAACCCAGAAAGTTGGAATAAGAAAAATATACTTACTCACCTCAACATTTTCATTCAGTAATTTTTTATTCACTTTATCAGGAGTTTTACCACCATTCATCCAGTCAAAAGACTTGATTCTTGACAAAAGCCTAAATATCACCCTACTTCTTAGAATCTTTAAAAATCCATGATCACCAAGTCCCATAGATTCTACCCTCTTGATATGTCATTTCTGCCTCTTCCTGCACTAAGTTCTTAATTTATTCTCAATAGTTCTGCCTGCATTATAGCAATAGATTCATAATTAATCATCTACACCCAGTGCCCCTCCCTTTTATATATTACCTGTAAAATCGTTGTCCAAACGGTTGTCAATGTAAAAAATTGCACTGGACAAAACTAAAAAGGCTTTTAACTTTAATAAATTCTATTCATTGACGGCTATTTAAGATGAATCAGACTATTGTTTATTCAAGAGAATTGCAATAGGGAAAAGAGACTAAACTCAAATCCATGGAAACAAAGGCACAGAAAGTTTTTAAGAGCTGGGGTGGGGTGAATTCTATGTCATCTGTGTTTGCTAATTGGCCTAACCCAAAGGGAAAGTAAGCTTTCTCGGGCTGGAGCAAGGAGCTACCAAAGTTAAGCTTCTACCTTGCCATGGAGACTGAGAGAGAAGGATGCTATCTTCTTGGATGATTACACTTCAAAGAGAGGACTCCAAGGTCCTTAAGGAAGATATGCCCTGGGTTGTGAAACTGGCAATAGGCTTTTAAGGAGATTTACATTCATCCCAAATTGTCAGAGAAAGAATTTGTCATTAATAGTTTTCTAAAGTAAATGCTATAAGAAAAGAAACCTCGGGTGCTTATAGTCAGAAAGCAATCTACGGAAGTGAGCAGAAGTTACATATTTTTCACATTATCCTCCTGCAGCCATCATAGTGTTAGTTACTTTAAAAATTCTCCTTTAATATTTTTCGACTAAATTAAAGATGTAGTTGTTTGAAAAATATAAGGACTTACAGATGGAGTTCTTAACTTTCTCAGTGGTAGTAAATCATCAACTTTTAAAGGTAAATTTTAAAAAATAATGTAATTTGGAAGTATTTTTGGATAAAGACTAAACCAATATTTTAAAAACCTGTAATAAATATTATTTCATTTAAAGTTTAAAATTAACTTTGAAGGTTTTATGCAAAAAGCATATCACTTAAGTACAAGACTAGTTCTAAGAACTTCCAAGGTCAATGCTTATTTATATAAAAGACATTGAATACATTTGTTAACAAATTAGTATCAATATTCTAGGGTGTTTGGAAAGCACCTCTGAGTAGTGATCTGTGAGTTCATAATAATTATACACTGACCAAATATTGTAGAATATTCTCATTGTTTAAGGGACCATAACAAAACAGGGTTTAAGCCCCTGGCTTAACCAGTTTAACACATTTACAGTACTGTAAAAACATGCTCCGCTGTGATAATGAATCCATTAGTCAGGCTTCTTGTAATGTTGAGACACTTCCCAGCTAAACAGCTGCTTTACTGCTTTACACCTGCTAGTGAATAAACTGCATTTACTGAGTTTACTTAGTTCAATTTAAATTTAGGTTTGTATCCGAAAACATGAATTATTTGAATCCCCAAAGTCTTTGGTGGAAAAGAGAGATTCTTTAAAAATTCTTTCAAAGATATCTGAAATCCAGCTACATTAATTTAATGCCATGGACAGGGAAACATAGCAGGTCATGACGCTTTGATTAAAAAAAAAAACTAGAAAACTTTAATACATATTTTTGTTGAATATAATTTACATACTGTGAAATACAGAAATCCAAAGTGTATATGTCAAAAGTTTTAACAAATACATACATTAGTATAATCTTCATCTCTATCAAATTTCAGAATTTTTTTTTTGTTTTTTTTTGAGACGGAGTCTCACACTGTCACCCAGGGTCAAGCGATTCTCCTGCCTCAGCCTCCCGAGTAGCTGGGATTACAGGCACCCACCACCATGCCCAGCTAATTTTTGTATTTTTCGTAGAGACAAGGGTTTCACCATGTTTGCCAGGCTGGTCTCGAACTCCTGACCTCAAGTGATCTGCCCACCTTGGCCTCCCAATGTGCTGGGATTACAGATGTGAGCCAGTGTGCCAGGCCCAGAATATGTTTATCACCACAGAAATTTTCGTCATACCCTTCCACAGTTAAAATCCACCTAAAGCGACCATCTTAGGTGTGTTATGCTTATTCTAGAAATTCACATAAATGGAATATTACAATAAATACTTTGCTAGTTCTATTTACTTTCACTTAGAATACAGGTTTTGGTGAGTTTTCTAATAGAAAATTTTAAAATTCACCCACCTTTTTTTTTTCCTTTTTACTACTGATGAGTATTTAATTGTATGACTATGCTACATTTTGTTAGTCTGTTCTCTTGCTTTTAGACAGCTGGGATGTTTCTAGTTTGGGATTATTATAAACAAAGTTGCTATAAAAATTATTGTACCTGTATACCCAGTAATGGGATTGCTGGGTCAAAGGGTAGTTCTGTTTTTAACTCTTTGAGGAATTGCCACACTACTTTCCACAATGGTTGAACCAATTTATACTCTCTCCAACAGTGTATAAGTATTCCCTTTTCTTGTCAACCTCACCATCATCTTTTTATTTTTATTTATTTTATTTTTGTCTTTTTGGTAATAGTCACTCTGACTGGTGTGAGATGACATCTTATTGTGTTTTTGATTTGCATTTCTCTAATGATCAGTGATATTGAGCTTTTTTTCAAATTGTTCTTCCATAAAGACACATACATGCATATGTTCATTGCAGCACTATTCATGATATGAAAAACATGAAATCAACCTAAATGCTCATTAATGGTAGACTAGATAAAGAAAATGTGGTACATATACACCATGGAATACTATGCAGACACAAAAAAGAATGAGATCATGTTCTTTGCAGAAACATGGATGAAGCTGGAGGCCATCATCCTTAGCAAACTAGCACAGGAACAGAACACCAAATATCACATGTTCTCACTTATAAGTGGGAACTAAATGATGAGGACATATGGACACAAAGATGGGAACAACAGACACTGGGGCCTATTGGAGGATGAAGAGCAGGAAGAGGGAGAGGATTAGAAAAAGTAACAATCAGGTACTAGGCTTAGTGCCTGGATGATGAAATAATCTGTATAACAAACCTCCGTCACATAAGCTTACCCATATCACAAACCTATACATGTGCCCCTGAACCTAAAAGTTAAAAAAAAAAGTAGGATAAAATAAATTTTAAAAATCATTGTATCTTAAAGGAAGTTTGCTGAGTTGTATGGTAATTATATGTTTAACTTCATAAGAAATTGCCAAAATCTTTCCCAAACTTGTTCTACTATTTGATGGACCCCAAATCAATGAATAAGAATTCTAGTTGCTCCATATCTCTTCCAACATTTGGTGTTATACATCTTTGTTTTTGTAACCATTCTAGATGGTGTACAGCAGGTTCTTGCAATGGTTCTGATTTGCACTTTCCTGATGGCTAATGATATTCAGCACCTTTTAATATGTGAGTTGGCTATTTGTGTATCTTCTCAAGTACCTATCAAGTCTTCGGCCACTAGGTTTTTTGTCTTTTTATTATTGAGATGTAATTATTAGACATTGTATTAAGAATATTTTCTTCAGTTGGAGCCTCATCTCTTTCTTTTCCTAATGATGAAATTTTGTGAGTGGAAGTTTAAGTTTTGATGAAGTTCAGTTTATCAATGATGTTCTTTTCTGGTTAATGTTGTCTTACTCTGCTCTAAGAAATCTTTGCCTAAACAAATGTAGTGAAGATTCTCCTATGTTATCTTCCAGAACAGGGGTCCCCAACTCGCATCGGTATTGGTCTGTGGCCTGTTGGGAACCAGAACTCAGAGCAAGAGGTGAGTGGCGGGCAAGCAAGCAAAGCTTCATGGTTTGGTTTTGTTTCGTTTTTTGAGGCAGTTTAGCTCTTGTTGCCCAGGCTGGAGTGCAGTGGCATGATTTTGATTACTGCAGCCTCTGCCTCCCCAGCTCAAGCAATTCTCCTGCCTCAGCCTCCCGAGTAGCTGGAATTACAGGCATCTGCCACCATGCCCGGCTAATTTTTTGTATTTTTAGTAGAGATGGGTTTTCACCATATTGGCCCAGGCTGGTCTTGAACTCTTTGTCTCAGGTAATCCACCCACCTTGGCCTCCGTGGCTCATGCCTGTAATTCCAGCTTCATGTGTATTTACAGCCATTCCCCAACACTTCCATTAGTGCCTGAGCTCTGCTTCCTGTCAGATAACCCTTAGAATTAGATTCTCATAGGAGCATGAATCCCATTGTGAACTGTGCACGTGAGGGATCTAGGCTGCATGCTCCATCCGTCCCCTGCCACCTGGCCCCAACATCTGTGGAAAAATTGTCTTCCACAAAACTGGTTCCTGGTGGCAAAAATGTTGAGGACAGCTGTTCTCGAAGTTTTATAGTTTTAGCTTTAATTCTTAGTCTATAATCCATCTCACATTACTTTTCATTTATGACATAAGATTTTTTTTTCTATATGAATATCTAATTCTCCAAGGACTATCTGTTGAAAAGATTTTGATTTCTCCACTGAATTGCTTTGGTATCCTTCTTCATAGCCATTCAATTTTATATGTTAAAGTCTATTTCCGTACTCTTTAGGTGGTAGAAAACCATTGCCTGGTCTGCAGTGTCAGCCTGGTTGCTTGTAAGGGATTTCCCCAGGTTTTTTTTTTTTTCCTTATCTCAGTGCCTCTTCACCTACGTGAGCAGTTTCTCTCAGCTTTCCTGGTCATCCTTTGATGGCTGACTCCTATCACTTAGGATCAAGGTAAAGCTT
Organism: Cacajao melanocephalus; assembly: GCA_963573385.1. Lineage (NCBI taxonomy): Eukaryota > Metazoa > Chordata > Mammalia > Primates > Pitheciidae > Cacajao > Cacajao melanocephalus. The sequence goes on along the minus strand of CAUYLG010066124.1, from coordinate 39,024 downwards.
AGAGTTCCTGTGAAGTTTCTCTCAGTTCTCCTTCTTACCATCATACTGAGGAAGGCCTCATTGTGTATTTCTCAGAAAGGTCCTGCCTCATCTTCAGTCACAGATTGCTGCTATCTGGTATTCAGCATAAGGCCTGGGGTATGGGAGAGTTTCTCTTAGTTCATTGCTCTGCCCTCAGACTGCAGCAGGCTGGCAGCACTTGCACTTTGAAAGAGTCTCAGTTCTCCTTCCTTGCCAGCTTTTTTTCTGGTGAGTGCTCAGTGAAGGCCTGTGTTAAAGAGTTGGTAGGCAGTGTAGATTCTGCTTGTCTACAGGACCCTCAGAGTCCCTAAACTCTTATACCAGCCTGTACTTAGCCTTTAAAAATCCTTAAAGATTCACCTGTTTTCTTCCTGCTGTGTCTATGGAAGTTTCCTCTTCTCCTGCTACTCTACCAAAGATGAAAACATCCATGGCTTCTGTAGCTCCTAAGAGGACTGGGCATTTCTCATATTTTAACTCCTTATGTTACTTTAAGACTTTAAGTATTTGATGGGTTTTAAATATTCTTTTAGATTATCTAGCTTGCTCTTATTTTGTGAGTGGCTGATTTCATAAAAATTAAAACTGTGATACAGGAATAGTCTTCTCTCTCAACAAATGTTTTAATGTCAGAGGAGATGTCTTCAGTTTTCCAAAAGATTTAAGACAGCAGAGATTTTAGCAGTTCTTACAGTCACTAAACCAGAAACATTTTGCTCTAAAGAAAGGCATTTTGTGGGATTTTCAGCAGTTTTGTAATGTACATATATATACTGCTAAGGCTTTCTTATAATTGTAAAATCACTTATCCTTGACCTCAAAATATTGACCTATCATGAAAAATGTCATATAAAATAATATGACTTCTGAGTTGTGCTGATGTTTCCACTGTTATTGATGTTATTTGAGATAATTCATATTAAAACAAAAGTAACAACATGGTCTTTAGCAGAATAAATTGCACAATTGGCTTGGCAGTGAACAGAATTAGTCACAATAATTAAATGTTGAATATCAATGTAACCAGAAATTTTAATTTTGATATATTGACATAAGGCAAAGCATATGATGGGAACCAGGGTAAATGAAAGCACAAAATTCTCATCTGTCAGAGAGGAGAGTCTGTGAGTAATGTCTAGGGCTGAAAAATCAAGAAATAAGAGGATAAACTCAGCAAAGTATAAACTTGAGAAAAGTATTTGAGAGAAGTCAAATACTTAGTGAGCCATCACTTTAAACTAGATTGTTTTAAGAAGAAAAGAACAGATTTGCAATAAAATTTCCTTTTTTCTCACTTTCTCTTACATGATGGGCAGAGAACTGCTAAGCAATGCAATCCACTTGTTGATTTTTCAAGATTCAAAAAACAAATTAAATAGGATTTTTCCGCATATCAACTCCAATTTTTCTTTGTCTGAGTGGTCCACTAATTTTTACTTAAATGTGAGGAGCTCTTGAAGTTGCTGCAATGCATATAGCCATAATCATATAAATTTTCTTGGAATATTTTTGTAAGAGAGGCTAATATGTTTCTAACAAGCATGCTTTCTTGGAGATAAATAATAAATATATTTAAGTTTGTACCTCAAATCTTGCTTAAAATCAGTTGGCATTATTAAACGCAGGTCCCAGATATCCTGTCCTCGTCACCTTTAAAATACAAAAAAAAAAAAAAAAGTGAAAATAAAGTCTAATCTACAGATGTAGAGAAAGTTTTCTTTTAGGTATCTAGAGTGTTTGGTTCACTTGAGACAAAGGCTGATGTCTGATTCTTACATAAATACTGTTAGCTCTGCTCAGAGAAAAAGTATGCTAGAGTCATTGTGCTTCTTCTATAAGCATAGACACAAATCTCCGTGACTCCAGCATAAACAAGCTGACAGGAGGATACAGTTTAAGAATTTACCAGATTTTTAACTGCCAAAAAGCCAGGCATCCTCAGGCAAGCACCTTCTCTTCCTGTAGGCAAGTAAGAAGCCTGCATTTATTTGGAGACTTGCTTGATGAGCAGCAAATCGGAGCAAAGGGAGCAAGTAAAATTCAAATGGTTCATCAGGTTCAGGCCCTGAGAGGCTAGTGTATGTGTCTCTACGAGAGGAAGATAGGCCTTTTTGGCAATGAACAATTCAAATATTCTACTAAAGGACCCTTTTCCAGAGAGCAACTGCATGAGCTTTCCTGAAGTTTACTTGCTTCTCCAACTCTCCTTTATCTTTTCACCATTCAGTTATTAAGGATTCTTATCACTGACACACTCTTTTGTTATATTAAACTCTTCCAAAAAACTTCTGCAAAACCCTAATTCACCATTTTATGCAGAATAACACTTTTTCCTTAAATTTTCAACCCAATCTAATGTTTAATATTACTTGTCCACATATTTACTTGTTAGTATTGCTAATAACAGCAGAATGCCCTTGATGTGCTCAAATAACAAGAATAACAAGCAGATCAAAACACCAAAAGAGAATAGAGAGAGTCCAGGAAGGTATTTAAGTGTATACGTGGAAAAATAATCACATAATGAAACAGAATTGGTTTACCTTGGGGGAAAAAATAAACGGAAATCCCCTCCCTCAAATCTCAAACCAAAGTAATGAGTCAAATTATTTCAAAACCCAAAATGAAACCAAAAACCTACCTGGAGGAAAAATACCTGGATTTAAATTTAAATTTAGGCTGAGGAAAACCTTTCCAAGTAAGAGGGCTGGAACCATAAATAAAACATTTAATAAATTTGACCACAACTACTGCATGGACATTAAAAAACTTCCTATCAAAACATGACAAATGTACTTGATAACATGCTCTGCATTATTTTCATGTTCACAGCCCTTTTTGAAGGAAGTAGCTGTGTGTGTGTGTGTGCGTGTGTGTGTGGTGTGTGTGGTGTGTACACACACCACACACACACACACGTAAAATTCATCCATCCTCTACTCTAGGTTTCACAGGCTAATAAGAGAGGATGCACAAAAGAAATAATAAAAAATATAAGACTAAAGTGCTGGTCTATTTAATATTGCCCAGTACTTAATATCCTTCCTGCCTCTATCCTTCCACATAAACACTGATACACTGGAACCAGGCTGAGAATAGGCCAGAAGTCTTAGGTAAGATTTCTTATCTCGTATTCTCTAACCTTTGAACATGAGTTGGCTTACCCACCCAACCACAAGGACTTGGAGCCAAGAGACACAGATTTGTGCTTTTAACTTACCCATGCACTGAGTCACAACCAGAACAAATAATGCTAGGGGTATGGCTAGGCTGGAGAAAGCTAAATAGAAGGCTAGCCTACTAAGTCAGGTCAGTCTGAAATACAGAACACTGGAAGTATAAGACAAGGCAGGGGCCAGGATGCACTCAGATCCAACTTTTAAATTAAAGACCTTAACTACTAATAAACAGAAGCCCTGCTACTGTGCTCCCAGGCCACTTCAATTAGCCACTTCTCCTAGCATAGGATAGAGAACGGGATGTAGAAAAGTCAGATGTATCTCCTCCAACACTTCCCAACATGTGGAGGCTTCGGGTGTGTTCAATCCTTCCCGTGAGTGAAGCAGAAATGTGAGAGGGGATAAAAGACCCACTCAACAATAACGTGTCCTTAAAAATACCCATGTTCATTGACTGAGAGGCATCTATCTTACAGGATTAGTTGGACATATGTAGAATGATTTATCTCAAGGATACTCATGGAAGAGAGTTTCTAACAATGGAAGTGTAAAATGACTAAAGTGCAACAACAGAAAAAAAAGACAGAGATTGTATTATATTAATATGATAGACTGCTATATGGTCATTAAAATGAGGTTCATGGTAAGTTAGGTAAAATTTTATAAACTGGTATATACAATATAAATACTTTCATATATATATATATATATATATAAATGAGCATACAAAAGAATGGAAGGCTATTAAAAAACAGTTACCTCTAAATGGTAGCACTGTATGTGTTTTTTTATCATTAAAATCTGAATTATCCAATTTGTCTATAAAAACATGTAAGATTTATATAAATTAAGCAAAATCATTAATGAAAGAAAACAACTGATTGGGCCAATTATGATGAAAGGCACCTCTCCGTCAGAAGTCAGGGAACAATATAGGTACCTGGATTATACAGGAACCACTTCCCTACAAGTCAGTAACTGGCTCAGTGGGCTTTTTTTGGACTGCCTCTTATTAGGAATTATTATGGGCTCTCAAAAATGAGTTTATTCTGAAGTAAATGTTATCTGGCTTTACCTTTTCCTTTTTGACCCTACATTATTCACTATCACCTTCAAACAGTCTGCTTTTGGAGATCCATACATTCATATATCTATTCATCCAGTCATAAACATTGCAAGTGGAATGAATATATGATTTACTAGTGCCTGGGGAGGCAAAAAAGAAAACAGATTTCTCCTGAGACAAATTTGCTGCAAACTTGATGCCTATTTTGGGAAACAAATCATACCTACTTGAAATAACTTGATTACACTTGCAAGATAATATTCTAACATGGCATAATGCACAGATTTTTGCTGAGGACTAGAAAGAGTGGAACAGATTTGAATGACCTAGAGTTCTATAGTGAAGAGATTTTTGGAGAAGGTGTGGCTTACCCCTAGACTTACTGGGTAAATGGTATTTGCTTTTGCAAAAAAAGATATGACTGGCACAGCTGATGAGGTTAGGACAGGAGAAGTTTTAGAAAAATGGAGAGAGATGAGGTTGGAAATTAAAGTGTGGTCATTTGATGAAAAGTTTCAGAATCCAGACTGAGGAGGTGATTATTTGATTTCAAAGGCGATAAGAAAACTTTTTGGAACTTGTTTCATAATCCAAGTCTTTATCATTCTTCCATGAGTTTTTTCTACGGAGCTCATTGTTGGGGACTAAGGGAAGTCAGGGCTGCTACTTTTTAGATTTTACCACTTCCAGGTAATCTCATCCCCAAACGACCCACTCCAGGACCACTGATTAGAGCTGTGCAAGTTAGACTCTAAACATCTGTCCCCAGCCTCACAGAAATACCCTGTAACCTCCAAGATGCAGCACGGTTAGGCTCAAAGATGTTCTTTTGGATTCTTATGCTAAAAAGGACTAGTAGGTTTATGTGATGGGGAAGGGATTAGAGGTCCAGGTCAGAGTGTGAGTGTGTATGTGTGTGTGTGTGTGTGTGTGTGTGTGTGTGTGTGTGTTGGGTGGAGTTGACTCTCCTTTTCTCTTGGGACTTTCCTCTTCTCCTAGAGATGGTAATATAAGCAACCCTAAAAATGCCTGGGCAGCTTAGTGAAGTTAACTTTCCTCTATCTAAGGAGGAAGGAAGGAAATGTTCCATTCTTTGTTTTTCCCCGCTAATGTGTTTTCTTATCCAGTTGGCCTTGGAGCTGCACACTGAGATTCAAAGAATATGCTTACAGTATAAAAGACAAATGAGACCATAGTGCTATCATTCAGCATAACTCACAAGGATTCCCTACTGAGGCTTGGAGGTGCCAAAACCCAAGCCAGTGATATAGCTATTTTTGTTTATGCAAGTACCTCTGTCTGATTTCTTCTTTTGTACATATCTCTTTCTCAGAAACCACTCTGGAAGAAGTGGCACTTGCAGCTAGGATTTGTGCTCTAAATCCAGGGTTTCTGAGGTAACTCATTAATGAAAAATGTAAGTGGCATGGCCTTTCAGCAGTTGGCAATAAAATGGTTGCAGAGACCAGGGAATTACACAAATGTGAAAACCAGGCTGGTGTGGTGAAGCCTGTGACTATAGAAGGCCTGTCTCATTGATAAGAAACACTGGGCTAAGCTGAGTATTTTATAGAACCACAAGGTGACCTCAGAAAGTCATCAGAATCTCTAAGAAGTGTCTGAAAATGTCTCAAACACAAAAGATTCCAAGTCACTTTTAAAGACTAGAAGAAAAGCTAGGGGTCATGCATCTTGATAATTCTTCCTAGAGTATAGCAGCCTCCAGGTGGAGTGAAGCAGCCAAATTCCCTGGCAGATTGTTCAAAACTGGTCTCTTTGTGCACTCTGCCTTCTTTTTCAAATACCAATCATCCTTTCTCTTTGATTAATTTTCCTGTGTGTGATTACTAAGACATTAAAGCAAAATCATCTGGAGTAACAATTTTGTTCTTAAGTTATTTAGGGAAACAGTTGTACAGAAAAGATCAAATTATTAGTCCTTGAGAAAAGTGATGATGGGAAGAAAATGAAAAATAATTTTGTCTTTGCTCTAACAGAGAACAATCTGTGCAGCACTTAAGGTAAAAAATAAAAAAAATAAAAAACTTTACTTCAATCCGAGTCCAGAATGATAGATTTATACACTGAACAGGGTGCTTGACTTTTTCCACTGTTCTGTAAGAGGGAGGATGATTAAGACAGTCACAGGGGCAGAAGGACAGCACCCAAGAGGTGAAAGTAATAAGGACAAAGTGGCGACAGCAGAAAATCCAGAGGTCAGAGTAAAGGTATTAAAGTATCCTTTTCCATGTACATTTTTTGAATAAACTTCTACTCATCCTTTAAATTTTTGGTTTCACCTTCTTGCCTCCTTCAAGAAACATTCTTTAACTTCTACCAGGCTTCTTTCAAGAATCGGCTCCTGTAACACTCCCAAGAGTAGACCTAAAGGTGTACTTCCATTTAGTGTTCTGTTAGGTTAGAGATAGACTTTAGTTCAAATTCTTAACCTGCTGCTTAATACAAATGACCTTGGAGAGATTGGGGTTTTGTTCTCTTGAAGTGGAAGTTCTAATTGGGCAAGGAAGAAGAATATTGAGCAGGGCAGATAGGACAACAAAGTAATGACTGCTCAAAAGGAAAGTGTTCCAGAGGAGAAATAGAATAGTAGTTCTCAGTAGCAGTATCAACATCATTTTGTTAGAACTGCAAATCATTGCTCCTCTCCGCACTTCACAGACTCCAAAGCAGAAATTCTGGGCTTGTGATTCAGCAATCTGTTTTCTAATAAGTCCTCCAAGTGAACTGAATGCATGCTAAAGTTTGAGAGCCACTGCAATAGACAAAGGGAATCACATAAAGGAGGTAGCCAAAATCAGGGTATGATGCCTAAAGGGAGTAGAAAAAAATGGGGCAGAGCCCATTACAAGCCTGACTACTGTCAGAGTCCTCAGTCTCTTTATCAGGTGGGCCCTTGAAGTGTGACTCTGTCTCCTTACCCATCCCCCCATCCTGTCCTCTCCTGAGCTCTGGCCAATTTAGCTTTGAAAAGTGGAAAATTCCATCATGACACTGAACAGCTGCTGTAGTTTTGCATTTGCAAAGTGTTCTCAATGGCAGGTTACCTACAGACAGTAAATTTGGTGTGGAAATTTTCTGGCAATGCAGCAAATCCTGCTAGTCATCCCAACAATAGTTTCCATAAACCTCAGTTACTTCTAAAATTAAAAACTATTCCACAGCCCCAATTTATGGCTAATTAGCAATCATCAGGTTCATTCTTGTCATTGAATGGCATAGTCAACATTTATATTATTGCTTTATCAAATAACTGAGTTACTAAAAATAATATAATTTTTCTATAAGGAGTTGTATTCCTAGGAATTTGTTCTTCAAAATGTCGTTTTGAAGTCCTGTCAATGACTTTAATTCTGTTGTACTTTCTTGTCTGTGGCTGCCAATACCCAAATACATTAGATCCAGAGTAATGCAGATTTCTTCAATTATAACTGAGGAGTTAAGCATTTGGGGAGCTCTTCTCAGAGGGAATACACTACACGAGAAGGCAGCCATAGGCCTTGTCAGACATCAGAACACCCTGCAGGCAGAACTAAGACATTAAGTAGATAAGTCTAGTTCTTCCTTTTCAGACAGAGACACTATAGTGTCAGAAACCAGAAACATTTTATTTCCTTGGTAAGCACCCAGAACTCACTTCAGAAAGGGAAAGAACACTCTAATTGATGTCTCCAAAAAAAAAATATCACCTTCCTCTTAGATGATATCCACCAAGTAATGGCTGTGGCTTCCGGAGAGTTCAGAGGCAACATACATTGTCCCTGATGCACTTGCTAACTCAAGGGTCCTTGTGGAAAGGGTATTCATTTTGTAGCTAATGTAAATTACAGAACCTGTCTGTATTTCACTGATTTCCAGTGACATTCTATTAAAGTTGGTCCTGACATAAACAAGATTAGGTGATAATGGGAGAATTAAACAAGAATTATGCTTGGCTGGTAACCTTGAGCCTAATAGTCTTCAAGTATAACACAATAGTCTTATTTTCCTCTCCATTTTTTATTCTGTGATCTATTCACACAAGTGGCCACCTCAAGAACTGAAAAATTATCAATTAGTACCTTTGTCTTCCACCACATTTGTTTATTATCATCTGCTTAGGGTCTTTCTCAATGATGAAAACCTGTTAGTAGGTCACATTAATATAAGTTCCATGTTAATCATGACCTTGGTACTTTTCTAATAGAATAAAGTAGTGACCAAATTGTTCTGCCTTTGTAGCTTAATTATGAGGACATAAAATCATTCATTAGAAACAGCAGTGACCTAGACTACAAGAAGGAATAACCATGACATGTTCCACAGCATTTAAACCCCCAGTTCTATCTGACACTTGAGTGTTGTAATGCTATGTAACCTATACATATTTGATTCTTGACAAATCTGAGAAGGACAAAGTGAGAAGATGAGCAACCAAGGTCATATATCAAAACAATCGTTAATATAAATAATTTAAGGAGTTACATTCAGCAGTGGTAATCTAGGTCAACATTGAAGTTTTGTTGTAGTGAGGTAAGTGAAATCTGGCAGACAAAATTGCTTGAAAATTAGTTGGGGAGAGAAAATAGAAAAATGGGAATATTGCAGTATTTGCTATAGAAGATGATAACCAATATAACTGGTACAAGTAAGTGTTGAAGTTGGAGTAAGAGTGAGAGGGTGCAGTGGTCATATCAGCTTAAAGACAGTATTCCCCAAAGCAAACAGCAGCTAAACCAGAAAGAACAGTAAATAGCCAACTTGTCTTGGCAGACTACTGGTAAAATCTGATGGATAGAAAAGTCTAGATCTTAAGTGGCAATAACTTTGCTAAGGAAACTCTTGGCATATGTCATACTTTACTCATTTTCAATCTGAAGTATCCTCAGTTATGCTGACTGTAACTCCTAAATAATCACCTCACTAGAGGAAAAGAAAACCAGAAAGTGCCTCAGATACTGAAATTGGAAAAACAGTTTAGTACCTACTCTGTACCAAGAACCACAGTTGACATCAAACTAGTAACAAATTTTTAAGGTTGTAACATCATTAATATTGACTGCTTGCTTTGTCTCTTTTTCCTTCTCCTTGGACTTTGAAGTGAGATCTATCTTTATTGGGAAGAGACTTCTTTCTTTCCTAACTAGATTAATTCTCAAGTCACCTGGAAGCAGTTGTGGGCAATTAGTGATAGAAAAATAGACTCCAGGTTAAAAATGCCTTTGAGAGGTGATTAGGGAGTGGAGAAACAAAAAATCAGTATAAAAAGTTTGGAAAGTGAAAAACCATAGTGAAAGAAAAAAGTAAACTCTTTCCATTAGCAGCACCATAGAGTCATGCATCACGTAACATTATGGTCAAAGATGAACTGCATACATGATGATGGTTCCATGAGATTATAATGGAGCTGCCCTTTAAAAATGTACCATTCTTTAAATCTTTTATGCCGTATTTTTACTATACCTTTTCTATGTTTAGGTATATTTAGATACACAAATCCTTATCATTGTGTTACAGTTGTCTGCAGTGTACAGTATAGTAACGTGCTGTACAAGTTTATAGCCTAAGAGCAATAGGCTGTACCATATAGCCCAGGTGGCCAGTAGGCTATACCATCAAGATTTGTGTAAGTACCCTCTATGATGTTTGCACAAGAACGAAATTGTCTAAGGATGCATTTCTTATGAAGTATTCCTGTTATTAAGCAAGCATGACTATAATTATACTAGTTCAGCCACATATGAATTAGAGTGGACTTATGTGGACATAATACATTTCCCTAGAAATTTTCTCTCCATTTATTTCTCTATTTATTTCTTCCCAATGAACTTTATCAATAGTTATTTGGAGTTTTAGTCTCAATTCCAATATTTTTCTCATTGATAAAAATATCTTTCTAAAATAATGTTTGGATACCTCATTCTTAGGGACTTTGAGATACAATTTCAACTATGTTTTCAAAGACTATTTCAATAACTATAACTATTCAGCTAGTTGTAAAGCTGTATATTTCAATTTTTGGCTTATGAACTGTAAATTCTGAAACAAAAGGAAAATTAAAAAAATTTATTTTGAATAAAATAATTGCATTCTCAACCCTTTTCACCATTTAGTAAAATTTTTAAGGTTGTAACATTATAACTATTGACTGCTTGCTTTGTCCCTTTTTCCTTCTCCTTGAACTTTGAAGGGAGGTCTATCTTTATTGGGAAGAGACTCATTTCTTTCCTAACTAGATTAATTCTCAAGTCACCTGGAAGCAGTTGTGGACAATTAGTGATAGAAAAATAGATTAAATTATCACCCATCTTCTCTTCTTTAATGGAGTCTTGGTCTTGCCCAAGTCTATTAGTGCCTTGGTCTAATCTTACTTGGTCTTTAGTAGTGTCTTTCTCTTTTCCATTATTTAAAAAATATTGTTGATTTCTTTTTTAAAATTTATTTTTATTTCTATCTTTTTTTGTTCTTGCCAAGTCCAGAGCTATTTTGTTTTATTTTATTTATTTTTATTTCTATTTTTTAAATTATACTTTAAGTTCCTGGGTATATGTGCACATTGTGCAGGTTTGTTACATAGGTATACATGTGCCATGGTGGTGGTTTGCTGTATCCATCACCCCATCATCTACATTAGGTATTTCTCCTAATGCTATCTCTCCCCAGTCCCCCCATCCCCTGCTATTCCTCTCCTAGCACCCCATCCCCAAGCCCTGGTGTGTAATAATCCCCTCCCTGTGTCCCTGAGTTCTCATTGTTCACCACCCACTTATGAGTAAGAACATGCAGTGTTTGGTTTTCTGTTCTTGTGTCATATATTAACTTTTATAGCTTCAGGGGTACATGAGAAGGTTTGTTATATAGGTAAATGTGTGATTCACGGGTCTGGTGTACAGATTATTTTGTCACCTGGGTACTAACACTACAACCCAACAGTTATTTATTTTTTTCTGAACCTCTTTCTTTTCCCACCCTCCACCCTCAAGTAGCCCTCAGTGTTTGGCATTCCCTTCTTACTGTCCAAGTGTTCTCATTATTTAGCTCACTTATCAGTGAGAACAGGCAGTGTTTGGTTTTCTGTTCCTGCTTTAGTTTGCCGATGAAGATGGCTTCCAGCTCTATCCATGTTCCTGCAAAGGACATGACCTTATTCTTCTTTATGGCTGCATAGTATTCGATGATGCATATGTATCACATTTTCTTTAACTAGTATACTGCTGACAGGCATTTAGGTTGACCATCACATCTTTGATATTGTGGTTAGTTCTGCAATGAACATATGTGTGCATGTGTCTTCATGGTAGAATGATTTATATTCCTCTAGGTATATACTTAGTAATAGAATTTCTGGGTTCAATGGTAGTTCTGCTTTTAGCTCTTTGAGAATTCACCATACTGCTTTTTACAATGGTTCGACTCCCACCAACAGTGTATAAGTGTTCCCTTTTCTCTACAACTTTGCCAGTGTGTGTTATTTTTTGAGGTTTTAATAATAGCCATTCTAACGGGTGTGAGATGGTATCTCACTGTGGTTTTGGTTTGCATTTCTGTAATGATTACTGATGTTGAGCATTTTTTCATATGCTTGTGGGCAGCATGTATGTCTTCTTTTGAAAAGCGTTTCTTCATGTGCTTTGCTCACTTTTTGATGGGATTGTTTGTTTTTTTTCTTATAAATTTGTTTAAGTTCCTTGTAGATTCTGGATATTAGAACTTTGTCAGATATATAGTTGGCAAATATTTTCTCTCATTCTATAGGTTTCCTGTTTGTTGATAGAGTTTGTTGTTGTTGTTATTTGTTTGTTTTTTTGCTATGCAGAAGCTCTTTAGTTTAATTAGATTTCATTAGTCCAATTTTTTGCAATTGCTTTTGACATTTTCATCATGAAATTGTTGCCAGTCTAAAATGGTATTACTATTTCCTAGGTTACATTAGAAGGTGTTTATAGTTTTAGGTTTTACATTTAAATCTTTAATCCATCTTGAGTTAAATTTTGTATATGGTATAAGAAAGGGGTCCAGTTTCAATCTTCTGCATATGGGTAGCCAGTTATTCCAGCACCATTTATTGAATAGAGAGTCCTTTCTCCATTCTTGTTTTTGTCAGCTTTGTTAAAGATCAGATGGTTGAAACACCACATGTTCTCATTATAAGTGGGAGTTGAGCACTGAGAACACATGGACACAGGAAGGGGAGTATCACACACCAGGGCCTGTCAGTGGGTGAGGAATAGGGGCGGGATATCATTAGGAGAAATACCTAATGTAGATGACGGGGTGACGGGTGCAGCAAACCACCATAGCATGTGTATATATATGCAACAGACCTGCATGTTCTGCACATGTACCCCAGAACTTAAAGTATAATAATAAAAATTAAAAATCGGGTGGTTGTAGGTGTGTGGCTTTATTTCTGGGCTCTCTGTTCTGTTCTATTGGTCTATGTGTCTCTTTTTGTACCAGTACCAAGCTGTTTTGGTTACTGTAGTGTTGTAGTACAGTTTGAGGTCAGGCAATGTGATTCCTCCTTTTTGCTTAGGCTTGCCTTGGCTACTCAGGTTCTTTTTCGGTTGCATATTACGAATTTTAGAAGAGATTTTTCTTTTTTTTAGCTCTGTGAAGAATGTCATTGGTTTTTTGACAGGAGCATTGAGTCTCTAAATTGCTTTGGGCAATATGGTCATTTTAATGATATTGATTCTTCCTATTTATGAGAATAGAATGTTGTCTCATTTGTTCATGTCATCTCTGATTTCTTTGAGCAGTGTTTTGTAAGTTTCTTTGAAGAGATCTTTCACATCTTAGCTAGTACGCCTAGGTATTTTATTCTTTTCATGGCAATTAGGAATGGGACTGCATTTCTGATTTGACTCTCAGCTTGGGTGCTATTAGCATATAGGAATGTTACAGATTTTTGTACATTAATTTTGTATCCTAATAATTTGTTGAAGTTGTTTACCAGTTCCAGGAGCCTTTAGGCAGAGACTATGGGATTTTCTAGATATAGAATCATGTTATCTGCAAACAGGGATACTTTTACTTCCTCTCTTGCCATTAGGATTCCTTTCATTTCTTTCCCTTGCCTGTTTGCTCTGGTCAGGACTTCCAATACTATGTTGAATAAGAGTGTTGAGAGTAGATATCCTTGTCTTGTTCCAGTTTTCAAGGGAAATGCTTTTATCTTTTGCTCATTCAGTGTGATGTTGGCTGTAAGTTTGTCATAGATGGCTCTTATTATTTGAAGTGTGTTCCTTCAATGCCTAGTGTATTGAGAGTTTTTAATATGAAGAGGTGTTGAATTTTATCGAAAGTCTTTTCTGCATCGATTGAGATAATCATGTGGTTTTGTCCTTAGTTCTGTTTATGTGCTAAATCATATTTATTGATTTGCTTATGTTGAACCAACCTTACATCCGAGGGATAAAGCCTACTTGATTGTGATGGATTAGCTTTTTGATGTGCTGCTGGATTTGGCTTCCTAGTATTTTGTTGAGGATTTTTACACCCATGTTCATTAAGGATACTGGCCTGCAGTTTCCTTTTTTTGTTGAGTCTTTGCTAGGTTTTGGTATCAGGATGATGCTGGCCTCATAGAATGATTTGGGGAGGAGTCCGTCCGTTTTTCAGAATAGTTTCAGTAAGAATGGCATTAGCTCTTCTTTGTACATCTGGTAGAATTCAGCTGTGAATCTGTCTGGTCCTGGGGTTTGTTTGTTTGTTTGTTTGTTTGGTAGGCTATTAATTCAATTTTGTAGCTTGTTATTGGTCTGTTCAGGGATTCAGTTTCTTTTTGGTTCAGGCTTGGAAGAATATATGTGTACAGGAATTTATGATTCCTAATGTTGCTAACACTTCCTTCTTCCTCCTCTTTTCCTCACCATCAATATAGTTGCATATTGATATGGATTCCCCATGTAAATTTCTTTACCAAATTCAGAATAATTGTGAACCCCAATTGTACTACAGTTGCAAAAATTTTCAGTTCTTACAAGTATATGGAGAACAAAAAGCACAACTATTTAAATTATTTATATCAACACAACAGTTTAGACTTGTATCATTTAGTAGGAATCTGATAAAATAACATTTTATAAAAATAACTTACTAGTAACTAGTAAACAAATTTAGTTACACTAAAATATCTGCAAAAGAGGCCATTTAGACAACTACTAAATTATACCACTGATGTAATATTTTATATTCTTTCTTTTTTAATTTTAAAACAAGCAACAATTTAAAAAGAACAAATTTCAAAGTTAAAGATACTACTTACATTCAATAAACTATTTTTTTGTAAAATAAAGTTTGAGTATGCTAAACCATTGCATCTCAGTTTGCTCTCTCTTTCTCACCATTTCACATGTGAAACACAAATCAAAATCCCAAGCAGTCACAGAGAATAGCAAAATCGAAGTAACATTTGGTTTCTTCATGTTTACCATCACTAGGCCATCATTGCTTATTTCAACTGTTTAAGCACAAGGCTATGTAGAACCAGACCAGTCAAAATAGTGCCATCTGTGCCCAAAGCTGGTGTGAAGAAGTCTGAACTCTAGAAGTCACTGTCAATTGAGTCCACTAGAGTTGATGAGGTACCTGGGTAACCAACGTCTGTAAAATAACATCCATGTAGAGTACAATGTTTCTTAAAGGAAACATAATAAATATGTGCTAGTTAGAATATTATATGTATGCTATTAAGAACAACTGAAACCTGAGCAATTGTTTAAAATTTAGACCAAAGAAATTTTTTTAGAGAAGAGTGTTTTACCATGGGTATTGTTTATACATAGTAATTGCTGACTAGTCATCATAAAGGCAGACAAACGTTTAGTCAGTTTCATTATGGTTTGTAAATTCTGTACAAACAATGCATTTCCTTGAAGCCTGCACCTGGGAGTTCCACTGCTGGACCTTGGTCCCAACACTTGTAAATATGTATTCCCTTGAACATATTTTATCTTTGTTATTTTAAGTAAAATTATAGATTACTGAAAAGAAAAATGTATCTTTAGAGACAAGTTAGCACTGCTGAGAAACAGTGGCCTTATATAAGAGAAACAAAGTTCCTTCAAATAGGGAACCTCTGAAGCCCAATGACATACTCCAGAGAACTGTAATCTCATCATGGTGACAAGGGGTTATGCTTCATCTTGCCTTTTCTGGCTTAAAGTTACAAAGACCTATCCATGAGGGAAAAGGGTACCTCTGCTTTTCAAACATACTCTTTTTTTCTTTTTTTTTTTTTTTTTTGAGATGAAGTTTCACTCTTGTTACTCTGGCTGGAGTGCAATGGCACAATCTCAGCTCTCTGCAACCTCCGCCTTCTGGGTTCAAGTGATTCTCCTGTCTCGGCTTCCAGAGTAGCTAGGATTACAGGTGCTCGCCACCACGCCCAGCTAATTTTTGTATTTTTAGTAGAGATAGGGCTTCATCATATTGACCAGCTGGTCTCGAACTCCTGACCTCAGGTGATCCTCCCACCTCAGCCTCCCAAAGTGCTCGGATTACAGGCATGAGCCACCACACCTGGCCCATACTCTTTGTTACTAAAGAAAAAAAAATCCCTTTTATAATGGCCATATCATCTATCAAAAAAGCCATCCAATGGAAAAGCAGGGAGTGGCATCATTGTGGCCATTAAGATGAAGTCTGTGGCTGAATATTAACTTTCTGTTTCCAGGGAGAGAGGCGTTGCTGGTCTGCAGACTCTTAATGTGTGAAGTATTGAAAAATCAGGAACAAATGATGAGCAAAGACAGTAGAGTACTGCCTTATGTTTGCTATTTTGAATTGAGTGTCTCATAGAAAGCATAATATTTTTCTTATTCTGACGTAGCATGGATAACAAGTCCGTGATTTTCATTTGTTTAATGAAGTCTGGAACACCAAGAGCTTCCATTATATTGAAGAGTGGATTTCTTTTCAGATGAGATGTTTAAAACATTGCTATTAATAATGCTGTGTATAACAGCTGCCTTTATTTATTCATAAATAGAGCACAAACATCTTACTTGTCAAAAGGAAAGGATTTTCTTCTACTATAAAAAGATAATTAATTCAGACTGGATAAACTTAATGGTACGTTTGCCATCTGGGCAAAGCAAACAAAACACCAGTGTAGAGTTGTGTGAAAAAAAAAATAATCAAAATGTGAAATAAAAATACATGCTAAACTTTATTTTGATTTCTTGAACAACAAATAATTTTCCACAATAAGTATTATGCTCATGCTCATTTGAAAAGACATATAAAAGGCAATAAGGCATAGAAAAATACACAGCTGAGCTCAGATAAAATTTTAGGTGGTGTCTTTTTTTAAATTTTTATATGTCAGTGATATGAAAAAATGTTTCCCAGGATCTGCATTTCTTCTTATCTTTACCCATGAGGGACAGAAACCCATACCAAATAAAATAATGTAGATAAAAGTATTTTGTGAACTTTAAAAACCATATAAGATGATTATTATTATTACCATCAACCTGGTGTGTCCTTTCAGAATTCATAGACACATTGAGGGCTTTGCCTTTGTTAAAAATTGAATATGGCTGATGATCATGATCTTTAAAATTCTTAAAAAGATGGTGCTTGTCATGTGCAACCATCACATTGACATTCTAGCCTTACCTTTAGGCTCTTAGCTGTCACTTATTCAAAAATATTGCTTCTTTCTTCTCCTCCCTTTAAGCATACCAACTTTTATCTCTTCCAAGCCAATGTATAGACTAACTTTCTGAGTCCCTGATTATATGTAATATAAATGTGCCTCAAAAACTTTCTCTTTCTCTACCCAGCCACACCTACCTTGCCTCTATTCACTTCCCATGTTTTAACTGTACTCTGTCATCACTCAGCAGAGCACTATCAGCATGCTCCTGTGACTTCCTTTACCTCATTTTTCTTACTGAGAATAATTAGCTCCTCATATACAAAAAGTTTTCATCAAAAATCTCAGTCAAAGCAATCTTGAGCAAAAAGAACAAAGCTGAAGGTATCATATTACCTGATTTCAAAATATGCTACAAAGCTAAAGTAATTAAAACAATATGATACTTGTATAGAAACAAACATACAGGCAAGTGAAACAAAGTAATGTGCCCAGAAATAAATCCATACATTTATACTAACTGAATTTTGACAAAAGAGTTAAAACAAAATGGAGAAGTGACAGTTTCTTCAATAAGTCATGTTGAGAAAACTGTATATCCGCAAACACAAGAATGATATTAGGCTTTTTTTTTCACACTGTATACAAAAATCAACTCAAATCCAATTAAAGACTACAGTGTAAAGCTTGCAGCTATAAAACTACAAGAAGAAAAATGGAGAAAAGCTCTGTGTTGTCGTATTGGGCAATGATTTTCTGGCTGTGATCCCAACAGCAAGAAAAGCAAAAATAGACAAATGAGATGACATGAGCTAAAAAACAAAAAACAAAAAAAACAAACAAAAAACAATCATCAGAGTAAAGAGACAACTTCCAGAAGGGAAGAAATATTTGAAAACCACATATATGATAAGGAAGTAATAAAAAAAAAAAAGAAGAAGAAGAAAAGAACTACCACATGATTCAGCCATCCCAATTTCCCAATTTTGTGTATATATTTTAAAATGAAATCAGCATGTCAAAGAGATATCTGCACCCCTATGTTTATTGCAGTATTATTCACAACAACCCAGATATGAAATCAACCAAACAGTCCATCAACAGACAAATTGATAAGGAAAATATAGTATATATAAACAATAGAACATTATTCAAACATTAAAAAAAAAGATTTTGTCATTTGCAATAGCATGGATTAACCTGGAAGACATTACATTATGTGAAATAAGCCAGGCATATAAAGACAAATACTTCATGATGTCGTTTATATATGTAATAAAAAAAATTGATCTTAAGAAGTAGAAAGTAAAATGGTGATCATGAGGAGATAAGATGGTGGTGGGAGGGCAGATTAGGGAGATGTTGGTTAAACATGAGAAAATTTCAATTAAATATGAAAATCAAATTCAGGAGATAGATTGTAAAACATGAAGACCGTAATGCTATATTATATTCTTGAAAAATAATAAGAGTACATTTTATGTGTTCTCACCACAACTATGTGAGAAAATGTGTATGTTGGTTGGTTTGGTTTGGCCAGTCTGACAGATGTGTTTTGGAATGTCATGTTGTGCATGATAAATGCACATAATTTTATTTGTCAATTAAAAAAAAACCCAAAAAACTAGTTACCACTGAAAAGTTGTCTAGAAAGTCCTTTTTTCAAAAAGCCATCCCTATGTTAAGATTTTGATGACACATCAATTTTGTCAGTCTTCAGAACTCAATACTGGATTTATTTATTTTAAAAAATTTATTTAAATTGACATGTTAAATTTTATGTATTTATTGTGTACAATATTATGTTTTGAAATATATATACATTGTGAAATGTTAATTAAATCTACATAATTAACAAATAGATTATCTTACTTGGGTATCATTTCTGTGATGGGAACACCTAATATTCACTCTCTTAGCATTTGTCAAGAGTATAATATGTTGCCTTAACCATAGTCACTATGTGGTACAATAAATGTCTTGAAATTATCCCTCCCACCTAACTATAAATACATATCCTTTGACCAACATCTTCCAACCCTCCCTCCCCAGACAAACACCCCAGCCTCTGGTAACCATCACTCTATTAACTACTTCTTGAGATCAACTTACTAATACCCCACATATGAGTGAAATCATGCAGTATTTGCCTTTATGTGCCTGGATTATTTCATTTAACCTAATGTCTTCAATGTTCATCCATGTTGTAGCGAATGACAAGAAATTCTTTATTATGGCTTAATAGTGTTGCATTGTGTATATACACCATATTTCTTTATCAATTCATCTATTAATGGACTGTTTGATTCTATATCTTGGCTATTATGAATAATACTGTGATAGACATCAGAGTGCAGACATTTCTTTCACTGATTTTACTTCCTTTGGGTAAATACTCAAAGCAATGGGATTGTTCTATCTAATGGTAGTTCTATTTTTAATGTTCTGAGAAATCACCATAAGATTTACATAATTATTATACTAATTTACATTCTCACCTGTAGAGTGGCAGGGTTCCCTTTTTTCCACATCTTTGCAACTTTTGTTATTATTATTTTTTAAATAATAACCATTCTAACAGGCCAGAGGTTATAAGTCATTGATGTTTTGAATAGTGATGTTGAGCAATTTTTGATATATCTCTTGGTCATTTGCATGTCTTCCTTTAAGAAACAGATCTCTGTTCAGGTCTTTTGTTCATTTATTAATTGGGTTACTTAATTTCTTGTGATTGAGTTGAGTTTCCTATATATTTTGGATATTATTCTCTTATCAGGCATATAGTTTGTAAATAATTTCACCTATTTTGTAGGTTTTCTCTAACTCTGTTGATTGTTTTGCTGTACAGCTTTTAAATCTGATTTGTCTGTTTTTTCTTTTGTTGACTGTACTTTTTGAGATCATATTCAGAAAATAATTTTCCAGACCAAATGTCATGGAGTTTTCACTCTATGTTTTCTTCCATTAGTTTTATAGTTTTGGTTCTCACATTTAAGTCTGTAATCCATTTTGAGTTGATTTTTTGATATGGTGTGAGATAAAATTCTAGTTTATTTTTTGCATGTGGGTAGTCATTTTCTCAACACCATTTATTAAAGAGATCATCCTTCCCCATTGTGTGTTTGTGGCACTATTGATAAAAATTAGTTGGCTGTAAATGCTTGAATTTTTTATGAGCTTTAGATTGTGTTTCATTGATCTCTGTGTCTGTTTTTTGTTTGTTTGTTTGTTTTTTGACATTACCATGCTGTTTTGGTACTTTCAGAAACTGTACTTTATCAGTTATTGTATTTGATACTATTAGAGCTTTTTAGTGTATTTTGTAGACAGGTAGTGTAATGCCTCCAACTTTGTTCTTTTTGTACAAGACTTCTTTGGCTATTGAAGGTCTTTTGGGATTCCTCATAGATTTTGGGATGTTTTTTCTGTTTCTGTGAGGAATAACTTGTCTATTTTGATAGAGATTGCATTAAATCTGTAGATCACTTTGGATGGTATGGGCATTTTAACTATATTGACTCTTTTACTCCATGAACCTGGGATATATCTCCATTTATTTTTGTCTTCTTCAATTTCTTTCATCAATGTTTTCTATCTTTTAGTGTAACACTTTCATTTATTCCATTGAAGTTATTTCTAAGCATTTCATTTTTATGTTTTAGCTATTGTAAATGAGACTGTTTGCTTGATTTCTTTTTCAGATAGTTTGCTTTCATGTATAAAAATGTTAATCATTTTGCATGTTGATTTTGTATCCTGCAATATTACTGAATTTATTAGTTGTAATAGTTTTTTGGTGGGATTTTTAGGGTTTTCTACATATAAAATTACATCTTCTACAAGAACAGACAATTTAACTTCTTCCTTTTCAATTTGGATGCCTTTTATCTCTTTCTTTGGCCTAATTACTCTGGCTAGGATTTCCAGTGCTATGTTGAATAGAAGTGGCAGGTTGGGAGTCCTTTTCTTGTTTCTAGACTTAGAGAAAAACATTTCAACTTCCTCCTTTTAGTATAATATTAGATGTAGATTTGTCATATATGGTATTTATTGTGTTGAGGTGCATTCCTTCCATATCTAATTTCTTGAGAGATTGTTTTTAATGAATGAATGTTGATTTTTTTCAAATGTTTTTTTCTGCATCAGTGGAAATTGTATGCTTTTCTTTGGTTGGGAGTTTTTATGTCTTCTTCATTTCTGAAGGGCAGGTTTGTTGGGTACAATATCCTTGGCTGATAATATTTTTTCTTCCGGTATTTTGAATCATTCCACTTCCTCCTGACCTACAAGTTTTATGCTGAGAAGTCTGCTGCTAGGTGTACTGAAACTTTCTTATGTGTTATTTGTTGCTTTTCTCTTGATTTCAGGATCCTCTCTTTGTCTTTGATCTTTAACTGTTTGATTATAATATGTCTTGGGATAGTCTTGTTTGGATTGACTCTGTTGTTAGGTATCAAGGCAAAATTCTATGCTCGTTTCTTTACCTTTCTCACAAGCAGATGCTATCTCTCTGTGCTATATGCCTGGGGTTGGTGGGGGTGGGTGAGTAATGCAGGTAATATAAAACCTTTCTTTCTACTCTCTTCAGTCCATCTTTTCTTATTAATATGCTATAATCAGGTACCATAATCTCTCACCTGGTTTTCTTAGCTATTTTGAAGGTATTTTCATGCATGGATACTTGTTCAAATTGATGTTTCTGTGGGCAGAGACCATTCCTGAAGAGAGCTATTCTATCATCTTCCTCAGCTCTCCTTCCCAATTATGGATTCATATATTAATCCTCATGACTTCTGCCTCTCAAATTAAATACACTACAAACAGGTTTGTTGTTTTGGACAGTGAGCAGGTAATTACTTGCTGAAGTTGATGTTATTTAGTTGAAAAGAATTTATTAAATAACTGCAATGATGAGGCCCATGTAAGATGTTGTTATTAGAAATTATTTTATTAACTTGGGATTCAGTGGTAAGGGGATTTTGACTTCACCTCTTTTCATGACACTAGAATAATATATGCTGTATATTTTATGCATGTCAGAGTAAGTCCCATAGTTTTTGGTCACACAGCAAATACTTACTAGAGCCTAACCAGTTGATACTTTTCTTACCAGCTTCCTCTTTTAGTCTTTCCCTTAGCCTTGCTTTACTGTTCTTCCTTCCACTCTATGAAAATGCCATGATCCTTCCTGACTGAATGTTTTGGTAGGCTGTTTTTCTGATGAACTCTTCCCACTTCACCCCAGATAAGTCCTAAGCATAATTCATTGTTGACCTCAGATACCACTTTCTCAAAGAAACTCTGACACCTTGAATGAATCTGATCCTCCCTTTATAGATTTTTCTGGTGGTGTTCATTAGACATGATAGTAAGAGAATAAGTTCTCAAGTTATTAATTTGATGATATGGCTCTTTTGCTGAAATGCAATCTCTATGAGGGCTGAGACTATGAGTTTCTATTCACAGCTAGAATTGTAGTGCCTAACACAATGTTCACATACAGTAGGTTTTCAAGAAAGATACTTTCAATACAACTGAAGGACAGAATTTGTTAATGACAAAAAAAAAAAAACAGTGGTGATGATGATGAAGACAGATAACCTGTTGGTTGACCCTGGATTCTCTGGTGACAATATTCTGAAAGTGTTGACACCTTTGTACAAACTACATACAGAATTTCTAATTCTACTTGACTAATAATTTCCTCTTCAATTCCTATAATTGTCATTTGGAAGTACAAGATTGAAGAAATAAAATATAGAATAAAATCATTAGTCCTTATTAATAATTCATTGATTTTTCTTCTGTGTGTCATCAGATATATTACACAATTACAATTAGCATACTGTTTAATGAAGCTAAAGTTTACCTTCTGTAATTGATTCTTTACTAAGGACACAATTCAGTCATCAGACACATTCAGAAACATTGAACCAAACCTCTATGGAAATAAGATTTTCCAGGGTGTAAAATATTTATATATGGCATGCATACATTAACCATGGCTTACAAAGAAATGCAAAGAGCTTACAGTAAGCCTGACATAACACAGATAAAGGAACTAAAATGTGTTCTCTAGTATTTTTGTGTTAAGTTGGGGGAGAAAGGCGGGAACAACAGCATTTCTTGATTTTCATATTGTATATGTTGGTTGACCTTATGAGTTATTGAACTTGATGGCCATAAAAAGTAGCACATCAAAGCAGGTAATCCCCTTTTACAACAACAGCAGCAAAAGAAAAAAAAAAGGTTCTATGACTTTCTCTTCTAAGATAAAAAAATGAGAGTATATAATAATACTTTTGTGATTAGGTTTTAAAGTTCTCTGAGCTCAACAATTATATATGGGTTCTGTTTACATTTCTATGTCCTCTGCCTTCTAGCTCTTTTTGTTTACTGCCAGGGAGAATGTAGAGACAATATTCTCTCATGCATCTTTTTCTTTCCTGATACTGAGAAAAGATTTTAAAAAATTCAACAGTATGACTTTGGACTTTATGTCATATTGTTATCTTTACTATTTGAGTTTCTAAGTATATGTTTCTGTGCTTTCTTTATTATATGTACTATATGGAAGATATTTTCAGCATTTAAGGCAGTAAAGAAGACAAACACTGTATCCTCTAGGCAAATGACATTGGGTTGGTTAATTAAGGAAGATAGTTCAAACAGGCAGATTTTAAATCATAAAGGAAAGACTGATTTTGTTGAGTATAAGCATGAAAAACAAAATTTAAATTGTTTTACACTATTATTTTGTTTCTTCAGTTAACCAATATTATTTTAAAGAAGGTGCAGATCTATGCCTTGAATTTCCTAAGATCAATTGCAATGATCCATATCGAGTAATTAATGTAGGAATTCTAATTTTGAGCCCTGGTAAATTCCAAGTTTGAAGCCCACTTGTGTGCCTATATAACCAAAATGAACTATTGAGCACTATAAAATATCATTTATAATATGACTGGCATTATGATTTTTCTTTCTCAGTCTCAACAAACACTAAAGGAAGACTAATATTCCCCTAAAGACTGGACTGGAAACTTAGAGATGAAAATGGTACATTTTTCCTACTCTCCCTAATAGAAAAGCTACATTAAACAAAACAAAAATACAGGTAAATTAAAAAATTCTATCTCAATTGAAATTAAAAAACGAAACTGCCACAATCCACAACCCACAAACTTTAAAGACTGGTTGCCAAATATTATTCTTCTGGACTGAGATTAGGTAAGAAGCTGAGAGCCAATACATGATCATTGAAAGTCAGATAGGATATAGATTTCTCCAAAACTGTCTTGAAAAATATTTATAAACACAGTTTGACTAGAGCAATAAGACACATGTACATGGATAGGGCACTGAGATGACAGAAGAATGTTTCAACAGAGAACCAGTTTGTACTGTGGAATGGAGAGAAATCGAATTCTTAAAAGATCATTTCCTACCCTACAGTCACTCAGTGAGTATTACCAGAAGTGAATGAGGGTGAAATAAATTTATAATAACACAAAAACGTTTCATCTTTCTCACAGTTCCATTCGAAGAAAGCCTGCTAATTTTAAACAGTATAGTGCAAAAATATAAACAATTATTTTCTGTCAGATAACAGTGGCTCCAAAAAATCAACAGAATTTTTTTTTTATTCTATAAAATGGCAAAAAGAATGTGAAAATAAAATATAAAATACCTGTACTTGAGAAAGCATGAAATATAAACACGGTCACTATTAGTTTTCAATACCAGGGTTATCCAATCTTTTGGTTTCCCTGGGCCACACTGGAAGAATAATTGTCTTGGGCCATACTTTAAATACACTATAACTAATGATAGCTGAGGAGCTAAAAATGAGATTTATGAAAGTTTACAAAATTGTGTTGGGCAGCATTCAAAGTCATTCTGGGTCCCATGCGACCCGCAATCCATGGGTTGGACAAGCTTGCACACCATTCTACCCATCAGTAGAAGTTTGTTATTCCCATCACCATCAAGATTTACTGATGCACATTATATGCCAGGGATTGCAATTTATTTCATAACAGTTGCTTTATATATCAATACCTAAATTACAGTGTATAGAATAGGGTTTATAGTTCTTCTTTTGCTTATTGATAGCAAATTCTTCCTCTTTTTGCATTGCTTTGTAAGAAAGTCAATGAGAGCTGGCAGTCAGTGGTTCCACACTGGCAGGAGCATAACAACATAGCCATTGACCTGCAGCATTGGTACCCAGCCCCACCAATACATAATTTGACTAGCACCCTTAAGCAAATGCTCTCTATTTTTCTATAAGAGGTAAAATATCAGTGCAACTTCAAATGACAACACTTTTGTATACATTTTTATTTAACATTTTACATTATTCCACAAATATGTACAATTTCAATAATAAATTAAAAACAAATGAGTAAAGTACATCTGAGAGAAGTTCATAGTCACTATATATTACTTAATGACATTCTTATGCCTTCATTTCTAAGACTTCATCTGATCCAAGATCCGATCATCTTCTTGATAAAAAAACTGTTTTGACAGCACATTTGAAAGGCCGAGTGTTTTGTTATGTGTAAGCAGCAGGGTGATGTTTGTTAATAACAGAAACACTTTAAAAAGAATGAGTTGCAATCAAGAAGCGTAGATGAACATTTGGACAATATGTACAAAACTCTGCAAAAATTCTTTAATATTTTTTTCCTCCAGTTCCTCACATTCTTTGCATCCAGATTCTGTAATATTCTGTAAAATATAAAGAAAGGACTAAGTTGGCAATTTATAGTTAAATTAACTATATGTTCATGAGAATGTTATACCATTTGAACCATATGGTGAGTTCTTGAGATATGAAAACTTTAGCAAATTAATGGTATATTAGGAAGAACTATGAGAAGAAAGAACCAGGAGATTTGATACAGGTTTATTTTTCCAATAATGGGTTAAGGACATTGAGAAAAATAAGCTGTGTTTATCTGACCATGGACTTCCTGCTTCCTGCTTAGAGTCCTTCAATGGTTTCTTAGCATCTGCTTCTAGCATAAACTCCATGCCTCTCTGTATAGCACACAGGCTCTTCATGAGCTGTTCCTTACCTATTTATTTCACATATCTCCAATGCCTCAATGTTATGCTCTAGGAATACTGAGCGAGTGCCTGGCTTTCTTTGCCATGCACAGCATGTTATTAGAGGCCTCTCTGCCTTTGCTTTTCTCTCTGTTACATTCTTTCCTATGTTAGCTGTTGCTACTCACACTTAAGATTATTCAGGTTCTCTTTTAGGGAGGCTTCTCTGAAGCCCTGAGCTCCCAGAGCTGGACTCAACATCCCATCTTTACATCTCAGAACCCCTTGTTTATCCCTCTCTCACAACATCTCATGTATTCTATTCATATTATGAACTTTTACTCTTTTTATACTGTAATACTATTCTCTAAGCTGTCTACCAGAAGGGCAAAGACAGTATGTTTGTTTCCCTAGCATTTAGCACAGGGCCTGACACATTGTAATCACCCATTGGTTGAATTACAATTACATTCACCATTTAGGTGAGTACTACAAATGGTTGTAATTCAAACACAGTCTCATGGATAACTAGAATACTCCAAATATAGCAATTAAGAATAAACTTTTTAGAGGTCATCTGAACCATGAAGGCTGTGCCATCAAAAATAAAAATTAGATTTCATATCCATTAAGTATTTGGAATTCAGAATCACCAACATTTATCAAGCACATCCTCTATGCCAAGCACTGTCACATTTCATAAAAGGCTGTCTTATTTGATCCTGAAAATAATCATGTCAGATAGGAAGACAGAGATATTGACTCATCTCAACTGACATAATCAACTCAAATTCTTCACATCCACATCTTCTGACTGTGCAGTCCTTCTCACACGTTCCAGCATGTATGTCACACTCTGTTATGATGAGGGTGACTATCAACATTCATATTAAAGAGCTCATCATTTATTTTGCCATGAATTATTTGTTGCATGGCTCACTCTTTCTACCAATAAGATGGAGATAACAGCATAAGAGTATTATAAACCTAATCAGTTCATTTCATAAATATATAAAGTATTAACAATATTTGAGACACTGTTCTGGGAATTTGGATCTAGTACTAATAAAAAACAAAGACACTTGTCCCTTTTAAGCTGACATTCTCGTAGGGAAAAACAGACAATACCCATTAGGTAAAATATATCATTTGCCAAATATGGGACACGCAGAGAAAGGGACAGGGAGTGCTCAAATAGGGAAGAGATTGCAACTGTAAATAGGTAACATCACTGAGAAAGTAACATTGAAACAAAGACCTAAAGCAGCCTTGTATTTTTAGAGAAAAGTCACGGTGTTCACCCATACAAGCTCAGGGCCTGTGCACTTTCAGTTGTCTCTGCCTGAACATATGTCCTTAGATACCCTTAAGGCTCATTCCCTCACGTCGTTGTCAAATGGCAGTTTATTAGTTGAGCCTACCTTAAATTGGAACCCTAGTCCTCCTACCCTGCCTCCTTTTTCATCGCTGGACTTCATAACTAACTAACTTATTACTCATGTGCTGAGTGATTGGTTTACTTCTGTTTCTTCCCTCTTTAACAGCAGGGATTATGGGTATTTTTTCATGCTGTCTCTTGAGGGCTAAAAAGTATTTATGCAATGAACTAATTTGATTATGACTTCTTTGTTGCAAAACTGCTTTCTCCCTACCTTGCTTTGGCCACTGGTGTTTTGCCATGAAAGCCATAATTCTTTGCACTTCAGGGCCTTTGCACACCTATTCCCCAGACAATTATAGGAGTACCTAGAATTTGCTTTCCTGGAACCCTCTACTGCTCAAGTTGCCTGGGATGTCCCAGATTATACTTGAATTATTAATATTTTCATTATTATCCTTTTAAAGCATTTATCTTCTCATGAGATTATAGGCTCTGCAGACAGACTACTTGGGTAAGAATTGTGATCCCCCATTTTACTAGGTACATGAGCTGGAGTGAGTGATCCAAGCTCTCAGTGCTACAATTTCTTCAACATTCAAATAGAAATAAAGAAAACTATGTCACAGATTTATCATGAGGATTAAATGAATTATCAATTTAAAGCTCAAAGAATAGTGTCTGGCACACAGTAATAACCCAATAAATGTGAGTTACTATTATCGATGTTAGACACTTGAGTATGTAATTAGATTAATGTCTATCCACTGCACCTGAAAATAAACCCCTTGAGGTCAATAACCTGTTTGGCTCACAGTTACAATTCTAGCACTGAAGCACACTACCTGGCATTATTTTGTAAATGTCTGTCTACTGGATAAATCGTTGAACAGTTTAGCATTGCGTGCATGCTGGAGATGGCGCCACTGCTGGCTGCCACTCCACTGAAACAGAGCTCCTTCTCCTGAGGGCTCCTTATGGGGATCTTCTTGTCCATGAATGACTTCACCAAATCAGGCCCAAAATATAAGATGCAACTCTGAGCAACTATTGGAAAACTCACCCCATTAGAAGATAAACTTCTGTTTGCTAGGATGAGAAGATTTTCTATTGTATCATTAATATTTGTATTGTTGGACTCAAGTGAAATAACTTGTAACTCCAAGAGAAAGCACTTCATTGCTGTTACTTTGCACCTGGGCTAAAAATAAAAGTTATAAAGAACAATTAATTTTTTTTCTGACTATTCATTTTCACACTGATGTAATTTGAATTTTTAAAAAGTCAATCCAAATATTTTATAAAGATACACAATACCCTTAAGAAATTTTACATAGGAGGCAGCTTATTTTTTTTTTCTTTTGGCTTTAAAATCAAAACCAAAACAAACCAAGAGACAATCAAGAAGGATGGTAATATTGTACAGAAGAACATGAAACTAGAAAATGTGGAAATTGTGGCCAATTTTTCTCACTGAGCAGATTTCCCTTGTAGAAAGGGTAATAGTACTGGCCTTAGACTCTGAAAGCATCAATATAGACATTGCATTTGTAAGAATCTTTAGAAACACATTGTGTTGTTAACATTTTAAATAGTGGTAGCTGCTAATTATACTATTCTTTCAAGTTCCAAAGTTCCAGAGGGAGAAAAGTAATTCCAAGAAATGTATTAGAAAAATCAAAGCAGGACTAGTGTCCACTCATAGGGTGACCAAATCAGAAAAGGATCTCTTAGGAACTACAAAAATACATTTTCCACAATGTTTACTTTAACAAGAACTTAAAAGAAAGGAAACACTTAAGGCATATCTGGGGATTTGACCATTATTTGACTTTGTGTCCCCAATGCCTTGCACAGTGCCTGGGAGCCTGCAGGCACTTCACAAATGCTTACTGAATAGATAAATAAATGAAGGAATACACCCATGTCCTAGCACCTGTAATATTCCTTAACCCTGACAGCTGCTGCTTAGGGTTGAAAGGCAAATACCATCACTATATCAGCAATAATAAAACTGAGCTTCAGAAATGTTTAGTAATTTCCAAGGTAGCACAAGGAAAAAGTGGTGGAGTCAGTTTTAAAATCTAAATTTCAATCTAAGGTTGTTTCTATAACCCATGGGTTGCAAAGTTATCTTCTTGCAAAAAAGCAATCTCAGGATGCTGAATTTGGTGGTTAATTGACTACTTTCCATTTTACAAAAAATGCAAAGAAAAAGAGAAAACATGCTGAAGCCAGAGGAGGGAGACAATTTCTTCGTGCAGCAGCATGACCCAATTGGTTAGTGAATATCTTTTTTCTAGTTTCTGGCTATGGCTTCTTTCCGATGCTTAGAAAGTCATCTATGTAAGAGAAGTTCTAATTGAGGAATAATGGAGAGAGGACTTAGAGTTTCTTTTCCCTGAGGTGAAGTTGGGGATTCATTTCCTGGTTTAAGTAACAATCCCAAAGGAAGGACCACTACCAACATGACAAATCCTACATGCCTTAGGAAACATCACTGTATTAATAAAACAAGTTCAAGATCACGTTTGAATTCTGATAAGTTTCATGGATTATGTTTCTTTTCTCACAAAGAGAGTAATCAGTCAGAATCTTTTTCTGACAAATGTAGATAACCATGTAAAATGCAGAACATAGATGACTTTAAAAAATTTAGAGAAAATATGATTGCAGATAGTGATAAATTCCAGCACTGTAAATAACTGATATGTCGGCTACTCTTAAATTGAATCAGTTAACCTGATTTCTGCCTCTAATTGCATCATGATGCAACTGCATCATGAAAACGTATAATGTATCTTCTTTGACATTGATGGAAAAGACTTAAAATATTTTGATTTGGCATCATTACAAAAATAGCATTTAGGTAGCTCTCTGTCCTCAAGTACCACCTCAATAATTACTAACAAACCTCATTGATAATATATTATAGAAACACACCAAAAGTTAGATGTAAAAACTACACATATTTTAGTTGTTACAAAAATATACTTTTATAAACTTCGATAACTAGAGAAATAGCAACTTTGAAAAAAAGTATACTCACATGAACATCACTTTCCGTATATAAAGTAGCATCAATATGTATAGACTAAAGGGAAACAAAATTAGACAATATTAAAAACTATGCCCTGCTATAAATATAATGAGAACAACCTACTGAAATTGTAAGAGTAAATACAGAGAGATCTTGTGCACCCTTCAACAGGCTTCCTCCAGTGGTGATATCTTGCATAACCACAGTACAGTATTACAATCAGAAAATTGATGTGAATACAATTCACTCACCTTGTTCAGATTTCACAAGTTTTAAGTGCCACGGTGTGTGTGCATGCATATGTGTGAAGTTTTATGCAATTTTATCACTTACACAGAATCACATCACCATCACCACAGTTAAGATACAAAATAGTTCCATCACCACAAGGGATTCTCCAGCTATTCTTTCATAACCAAACTCATCTTTCTCCCCATACATACCTCATCATCACCCAATCTCTCTAACTTCTGGCAACTACTTCTCTGTTCTCCATTCCTATAATTTTGTCATTTCAAGAATATTATGTAAATGGGCTCGTACAGTACGTAACCTTTTGAAATTAGCTTTTAAAAGAATTGATAGACGTTCTTATGAGCCATTTAGGTTTACAGAAAAACTAGCAGAAAGTACAGAGACTTACACACCCCTTTGTCCTCCACCCCAGATTCCCCTATTGTTTATATCTTGTATTAGTGTGGTGTGTTTGTTGTAATTGATGAGCCACTATTGGTACATTATTATGAAGTCTATGGTATTAAGTGTATAAGATATTAGAGCTCATTACTTGTGTTGTATGTTTTATAGGTTTTGACAAACATATAATGTCATCCCTCATCATATATTAATATTTTCACTGCTTTAAAAGTCACCTGTGCTCTGCCTAGCCATCTCTCCCTCCCTCGGAACCCCTGGCAACCACTGATCTTTTTATTATTTCCATAGTTCAGCCTTTTTCAAAATGTCATAGTTGGGATTATACAGTGTGATGCCTTTTCAGATCGGCGTCCACATCCTTCACTTAACAATATGGCTTTGAAGGTTTCTCCATTTCTTTTCATGGCTTAATAGCTTATTTCATTTTATCACTGGATAATATTCTATTTTATGGATGTATCACAGTTTGTTTATGAAGATTGGCTTTTTTCACTCATTAATACCCTGGAGATCCACCCAACTTGTGGGTATAACTAGTTTGCATCTTTTTATTGCTCTGTAGTATTCCCTGACATGATATACCACAGTTTTTACCAACTGAAGCAAATTTGTTTCTGGTTTTTGGCAGTTATGAAAAAAACCTCTATGAACATTCATGTACATATCTCTGTGTGCACAAATTTTTCATTTGTCTAGGATGAATGTCTAAGAGTACAATAGGTGGACTGTATGGCAAATGCATGTTTTATTTTATAGGATGCTGCCAAACTATTTTATAGAGTGGCTGTATCATTTTACATCATCACCAGCAATGTAGGAATGATCCAGGTTCTCTGCATCCTTGCCAGCGTTATCAACCTTGTGTATTTATATTTACTTAGCATCATCACTATCCTTTTATTTTGTACATGCTTATAGCTGCATGTAATAATATGTCATTGTGGTTTTAATTTGCATTATTTTCTAAACAAAATATACCCATTTTTAGTACTTTCTCT
This sequence comes from Cacajao melanocephalus, assembly GCA_963573385.1. Taxonomy (NCBI): domain Eukaryota; kingdom Metazoa; phylum Chordata; class Mammalia; order Primates; family Pitheciidae; genus Cacajao; species Cacajao melanocephalus. Next base: position 7,024 of record CAUYLG010066124.1, on the reverse strand, counting down.
CCAAAAAACTTGGGGTGATGTATAATTTTCCTTTCCAATCGGCATGCCTTTTATTTCTTTGTTGTTTTCTTCATACTTTTTTTTTTCTCTCCTGCTTCATAATTTGGCCAAACTTCCAATATTATTGTCATGGTTTGAATGTCCCCTCCAAAATTCATGTTGAAACCTAATCCCCAATGCGGCAGTATTGACATGTGGGGCTTTAAAAGGTGATCAAATCACAAGGGCTCTACTCTCATAAACGGATTAGTCCACTCATGGATTAAAGTATCAGTGAGTTATCATGGAAGGGGAACTGGTAGTTTTTTAAGAAGAGGAAGAGAGACCTGAGCTAGCACATTATCACACTCAGCCCCTCACCATGTGATGCTCTGAGTCACCTCTGGACTCCAAAGAGCCCCCACCAGCAGGAAGGCTCTCACCAGATGCGGCTCCTCAACCTTGCACTTTTCAGTCTCATAACCATAAGACATAAATTCCTTTCTTTATAAATTACCCATTTCAGGTATTCTGTTATAAGCAACAAAAATACTAAGATGATTATGGTAAGTAAAAGTGGTGAGAAAAGATATCCCTGCCTAGTTTCTAGTCCTACTAGAAAAGCATTCAGTCTTGCACTCATCATTAAGTATGGTAGCTCTAGGTTTTTTGTACATGTTTTGTATCAACTTGAGGCAGTTCTCCACACCTACTTTGCTAAGAAATTTTATCTTCAATAGGCATTATATCAGTCTGCTAGGGCTGCCATAAGAAGTACTACAGACTGGGTAACACAAGTAATATAACTTTATTTTCTCACAATTCAGGAGGCTAGAGGTCTGAAATCAGGGGACCAGCAGGTTTGGTTTCTTTGGCATGCTCTCTCCTTGGCTTATAGATGGCCATTTTCTTGCAGTGTCTTCACATGGTTTTCCGTCTCTGTGTATCTATATCCTTATCTGTTTTTCTAAATATACCAGTCATATTGGATTAGAACCTGCCCCAATGACCTCATTTTAACTGACCTTATCTCAAAATACAGTCACATTTTGAGATATTAGCAATTAGTACTTTAACATTAAATCCAGGGGGCATAGGGAGGGACATGGTTAAGCCCATAAGAGGCATTTTATCTGATACCTCTTCTACATATGATTTTCTTCTTTAGCCTGTTGATATGGTAGATTATATTGGCTAATTTTCAAATAATTGAGCAAGACTTGCATGCCTAAAATAAATCTCACTCGGTCATGGTGTATAATTCTTTTTATACAGTGCTGAATTTGATTTGTTAATATTTTATTGAGCATTTTAATATCTAACTTAATGGGAGATTTTTTTTGTAGTTCTCTTTTTTAGTAATGCCCTTATTTGGGTTTAGCATCAGAGTAATACTGGGCACCTAAAATCAACTGGAAAATGTTCCTTCCTCTTCTATTTTCTAGAAGAGACTATAATTGTTAATGCTTCTCTAAATATTTCGTAGAATGTTTCAGTGTAACGAGCAGGCTTGGAGATTCCTGTTTGGGAGCCTGTGTATGATGAACTCAATGTCTTTAGTGATTATAGGAGTGTTTAGATTGTCTATTTTATCTTCATTATGTTTTGGTAGTTTGTGGTTTCTGAAGAATTGGTCCATTTCCTCTAAGTTGTCAGATCTGTGAGCATAAAATTGCTCATAGTTTTTCTTCTTATCCTTTGAATGACTGCAGATTCTGTGCTGATAGCCCCAAATTTCATTCCTTAGATTTGTGTCTTTTCTCTTTTTATTTTTGTCATTCTTATTAAGGATATATCAATTTTATTTATTTTTCAAATAGCTGGTTTCATGTTTCATTATTTTTTCTATTGTTTTCTTGATTTCTATTTCATTAACTTCTGCTCTTATATTTAACATTTTATTTGTTCTGCCTGTGTTGAATTTTTTTGCCCTACTTCTTCTAGTTTCTTGAAGTGGTAACTTAGATTTTTGATTTGATAATTCTCCTTTTATTCTAATCTAATCATTTGATTTTAAAAATGTCCCTATCAGTATTGCTTCAGCTGCATTGTACATATCTTGATATGCTGTATTTAATTTTTTTCATTCTATGTATTTTGAATATCTTTTGAGATTTACTCTTTGACCCATGGATTATATAGAGGTATAGTATTTAATTTCCAAGCTTTTGGAAATTTGTCCATTGTATTTAATTTCTTGATTTCTGCTTAGATTCCATTTTTGTTTTAGAACAAATTCTGCATGATTTAAGTTCTGAAAAAAATTTTAAAGTTTGCTTTCTGGCTTAGGATATATTCAGTCTTGATGAAAGAAAGTATATTCTGCTGTTGTGTATAGTGCTCTATGTATTAAATTCAATCCTATTGGTTGGTTATGTTATATGTTTCTACCCTTTCTGATTTTCTGTCTAGTATTTTTATCAGTTACTGAGGGGGAGATGGTGAAGTCCTCAAGTATAATTGTGGATTTGTCTATTTCTCCTTTAGCCCTATTATTTTTTTGCTTCACAAATTTTGGGGCTTTGTTGTTTGATGTGTATACATTTAAGAACGTTATATTTTCCTCATGGATTTATTTTTTATCATTGTGTAATGGCCCTCTTGATTCTAGTAAGTTTATTTTCTGTGAAGTCTGCTTTATCTGATGTTAATATAGCCACTTCTGCTTTTTACAATTGATGTATGCATGTATATCAGTCTAGAGCTGCTGTAACAAACTACCACAAAGTGGGTGGTTTAAAACAAAAGAAATTTATTCATTTACAGTTCTGGAGACTGGAAGTCCAAAGTCAAGGTGTTGGTAGGGCCATATTCTTTCTGAGGGCTCTAGAGAAGAATCCTTTCTTGACTTTCCCAAGGTTCTGGTGGATCCTGGCAATCCTGTTCCTCTGTGTCCTTTCCTTTTCTTATAAAGACACTAGTCATTGGATTTAGGGCCTACTCCACTCTAGTATGATCTCATCTTAATTTCATTAATTATATTTGCAAAGATATTATTTCAAAATAAGATCACATTTTAAGGTTCCGAGTGTAGGTGAAATTTGAGGGGCACTATTCAACCCATTATAGTATGGTATATATCTTTTTCTGTTTTTTTAAATTTCAACCTATATATGTCGTTATACTAAATGTGAACTGCTTACAGATAGAGTAAATGGGTTTTGTTCTGTTGTCAGCTCACCCAGTCTCTCTCTCTCTTTTGGTGTATTAACATACTCTTCTACGATGCTGACCATAGGAATGCTGGATCTTTTGTTAGTGTCCTCCAGATCACTGACGCTTTTTTTTTTTAATAGTCAGTTGTCTCTCTAGCATTCTGTTGTCAAATTAACTATCATTCCTCTGTTATTCATTCTGCTAATGAGCCTTTATAGTTTGTTTTGTATTTCAGTTATATTTTCAGTTCTATAATTTCTACATGGTTCCTTTCATATCTTCTATTTCTTTGTTAAAGCATTTCATTTTTCATTTGCTTCAAGGGCATTTGTAATTGCTTTTTGAAGCACTTTTTATAATGTCTGCTTTCAAATCCATGTCAGACAATTCCAACATCTGATCCATTTCAATTTTGTAGTCTGTTGATTACATTTTCTCATTCAAATTGTAACTTTCCTACTTCTTGATACAATGGATGATTTTCAATTGTATCTTGGGTTTGCATCTATTATATTAGGACACTCCAGTTCTATTTAAATCTTCTGTTTTAATGTGCAGTAAGCCCATTTGAATTTAGCATGCAAGTTCTAACCTACTTTTTAACGCTGTGATTCCAATGACAATTTAGTTTTCAGAAGTTTGTAGTGCTACTTTGGTATGCTTGGTGCCACTGAGACTTCCATTGAAGCTGGTATTACCTGCTATGGCAAGAGCACTTCCTTAGGTCAGGTCACCTGTTTTCTTTAGGTGGGAGAAGAGGGTTTTTAGTACACAAGAAACAGCTCTTCCCTGGGTCAAGCCATTCCCCCTGCAGGTGCCACCAAGATATCTGGTTTCTCCAGAAAGAGGAAGAGAATCCCTCACCTTTGCAGACTAGAACTTATCAGACTGGGCCACTTATAAATTATGTTTTCAAAGATACTTAGATTCTAAAACAGTAAGGAAAACAATTCTTTTGGAGCTTTATAAGATCATAAATTTCCACAAAAATATTACTGTTTCAAGTGTGGTTTCCTTAAGACTGACAGAAAAACAGAAAGACATACTCCATAGCAAGTGTACCAGCTATTTTATGGAAAAAATGAGTACTCACTTGAATAAGATCTTGAATTCTTCTCAAATCACTTATTACATCCACCCAGTTGGCTTCTGTTTTAGGAAGCCCTGCACTGAAACAGCTGAAAGAAAAATCATAGAGCAAAGCATATTGAAGGAGCCTATTCATCTTGATGAATACTATGAGCAAAAAAGCAATCAATAATTTTTTATCCTGACCAGTGAAAAAAATCATTGTTATCCTTGCCTCTCTGCATTCAACAGCCTTGTAGCTGAACATACACACTGAGCATATAGTGCAATTTTGACATTTTATGATAACTTGAGGCTTGACCAACCTGAATTAGAGAAAAGCTTAATTGGAAGCATACTTTAAAATAAACTAGCTCAATTTATCACAATAAAATAGAAACAGTGCCAAATGTGTGGCAATGCTCAACAAATGATTATATATATATATATATATATATACACACACACACATATATATGTATATATGTGTATATATATATTTATTTTATTGTACTTTAGGTTCTGGGGTACACGTGCAGAACATGTAGGATTGTTGCACAGGTACATATATGGCAATGTGGTTCGCTGCATCCATCCCCCTGTCACCTATATCTGGCATTTCTCCCCATGTTATCCCTCCCCAAACTCCCCACCCCAAGCTGTCCCTCCCCTAGTCCCCCCACAATAGACTCCAGTATGTGATGCTCCCCTCCCAGTGTCCATGTGTTCTCATTGTTCAACACCCGCCTGTGAGTGAGAACATGCCGTGTTTGACTTTCTGTTCTTGTGTCAGTTTGCTGAGAATGATGGTTTCCAGATTCATCCATGCCCTACAAAGGACACAGACTCATCACATTTTATGGCTGCAGAGTATTCCATCACGTATATGTGCCACATTTTCCTTGTCCAGCCTATCGTCGATGGCCATTTGAATGAATTACTAGTTTCGTTTAGGTAGAGATTTTATCAGACTTTTAAGTCTACTAAATAGGTAAAATTCTTAAAATAAGTAATCATTATTTTCATGTAATGACTTTGACAGTAATTTTTTTTGCAATATATAAAACACTCCCCTTTCATGTTGCTCACACTCTTACTATGCTTGCAGTAGCTTTCTCCATAAACAATACAGAATCAGCCCAGTGTAGGCTGAATGATCATATACTTAGTCACTTTCATTAAGAAACTCAGAACCACACAACTTCATGGAAACTGAACAACTGGCTCTTGAATGTTGACTGGATGAACAGTGAAATGAAGGCAGAAATAAAGATGCTTTTTGAAACCCATGAGAACGAAGACACAATGTAACAGAATCTCTGGGACACATTTAAAGCAGTGTTTAGAGGGAAATTTATAGCAATAAATGCACACATGAGAAACAAAGAAAGATCTAAAATTGACACCCTATCATCAAAATTGAAAGAGCTAGAGGAGTAAGATCAAAAAAAAAAACTCAAAAGCTAGCAGAAGACAAGAAATAACTAAGATCAGAGCAGAAGTGAAGGAGATAGAGACACAAAAATCCCTTCAAAAAATCAATAAGTCCAGGAATTGTTTTTTTTTAAAGATCAAGAAAATAGACAGATCACTAGCCAGATTAATAAAAAAGAAAAGAGAGAAGAATCAAATAGATGCAATAAAAAACGATAAAGGGGATATCACCACCGATTCCACAGAAGTACAAACCACCATCTGAGATTATTACAAACAACTCTATGCACATAAACAAGTAAACCTGGAAGAAATGGATAAATTCCTGGACACCTCCCAAACCTAAACCAGGAAGAAGTTGAAACCCTGAATAGACCAGTAACAAGGGCTGAAGTTGAGGCAGCAATTAATAGCCTACCAACTAAAAAACGCCCAGGTCCAGATGGGTTCACACCCGAATTCTACCTGACATACAAAGAGGAGCTGGTACCACTCCTTCTGAAACTATTCCAAACAATCCAAAAAGAGGGAATCCTTCCTAAATCATTTTATGAAACCAATATCATCCTGATACCAAAACCTGGCAGAGACTCAACAAAAAAAGAAAACTTCAGGCCAATATCCATGATGAACATAGACGCAAAAATCTTCAATAAAATACTGGTAAACTGATTGCAACAGCACATCAAAAAGCTTATCCATCATCATCAAGTAGGCTTCATCCCAAGGATGCAAGGCTGTTCAAGTACGCAAGTCTATAAACGTAATCCACCACATAAACAGACCCAAAGACAAAAACCACATGATTATCTCAATAGATGCAGAGAAGGCCTTTGACAAAATTCAACAACCTTTATGCTAAAAACTCTCAATAAACTAGGTATCCACGAAACATATCTCAAAATAATAGAAGCTATTTACAACAAACTCACAGCAAATATCATACTGAATGGGCAAAAACTGGAAGCATTCCCTTTGAAATCTGGCACTAAACAAGGATGCCCTCTCTCACCACTCCTATTCAATATAGTATTGGAAGTTCTAGCCAGAGCAATCAGGCAAGAAAAACAAAGAAAGGGTATTCAATTAAGAAAAGAGGAAGTCAAATTGTCTCTATTTGCAGACAACATGATTGCATATTTAGAAGACCCCATCATCTCAACCCCAAATCTCTGTAAACTGATAAGCAACTTCAGCAAAGTCTCAAGATACAAAATCAATGTGCAGAAATCACAAGCTTCCTACACACCAATAACAGACTTAAAGAGAGCCAAATTAAGAATGAACTGCCATTCACAATTGCTACAAAGAGAATAAAATACCTAGGAATACAACTTAAAAAGGATGTGAAGGACCTTTTCAAGGAGAACTACAAACCACTGTTCAA